>QNTS01003546.1:87718-127908 GCA_003317085.1 Hucho hucho | reverse complement strand
TCACTGTAACGCAGTGCCTTAGACCGCTGCGCCACTCTGGAGGCCCAGGGTATGGTTTGAAAGGTTACCTTCTCCTCTATTACAGTACAATAATGTCTCCATGTGTTTCAAGTGTCCATATGACCAATTTATTTTGGACCAAACCTCAAATGCAAATTGCGTGTTGAAACCGTTTGTCAGAGGAAGAAGTGATCTCTCATCTTTGTTGTTGTGAGTGGTAGGTGGAGGGACTTGGGAGAAAGAGGCGAAGCGAGAGGTTTCACTGTTGCCAACAAGCCCAATGCGTTTCTTTGCGTTTATTTTTAACCTTGTAGCCTGCCTTCCCGCTTTTGAGACAACTCCTATTTTTAGGGCGGAGACATGAGCATCTCGTCATTATATACAGATCTCTGGTGTAAATGGGAAGGTGTGGATGGCTGAGCTAGTGCAGAGGTTTCTCTCACACCCCATCTCCCTTGATTTAGCTAGCTAACTAGAATAATTAGCTGTAAACTGGTCGAGATGGCTTGTTCGCATTGGTGTGCAGTTGTAACTTGTTTGTATAGCTAACTAACAAACAAACAAATATAAGTCTCATCACATCAACCCTCAGCACTTGGAAAATCATTTCAAGCGAAGGGTTTCACGCATGCTCAGTTCTTGGGTCTCGAGCACTGCACGAGTGGAAATTTTGAAATGGAAGTTACGGAACTCCCTCTTGTGCTTCTGTTATGGGGAAAAGTCCTCAATTAAACTGACATCAAATGTGGAGAATGATACAATTGCATTTGTTGGTCATCAATTAGCCTATTAATTGCTATTCCTATGTAGCCTACCATTTTATACAATAAATATGTGGAAATGACGATATCACTGGAGTCATTGCAAATCAATTTGTGCCGCTTGTGTAGCGGATTTAATAAATAGCCTATAACTTCAGTCTATTGTTGTAGCCTTGTGTTATTATGCAATTATTAATGCCCGTGTTTAGTTAATGAAATTGGAAGTTATCAACCGTGATCATGGTAACAATCCTATCGCAAAATATAAACACTGGCTGTTGTTGACAAGCATAGGCCTATTCAGTTCATTTCCATACTGGTTTCAGTGATTTCTACCCCACCCTCAGTTGCCTATTCCAGCAGGCTATTGGACAACGGAAGCACCTCGAAATCGCCTCGCCTCGCTGAATAAATTAGTCTGTCAATTTGAACTAAGCAAGCTGCTAAATCGTTCATTTTACATATTGTCTAGGCTACTGTAGGCTATCTGAAATTAGATGTGGGCCTATCAAGGGCTATAGGCTACCTGCATCTAGCTAACCAAACCATGGAAAAGTTGAGTTATAATCATAAACCCAGACAATGGCTATTGAAATGACAAGTCAATCTCGCAAATAGGCCATTTATAACGGTTTGTAGTCTTAACATCTGCCACATAATAACGGCACAATTGCCATTCGTTTTTTTGAAGTTTAATAAGGGCAAATCATTTTTCTCTTGCAACATGTTCAAATTCCTTTATTAGTCACATTTGCTCGCAATAATTATTATTTTTCCTCTTCAGTACATGTGGAAGAGGGAAAAAAAGCCGTTATCATCTTTGCAGCAGTGCTTATGACAGTAGTGGTCATATACAAGATGATAACATGTCCTCCTCTGGAGGAATCACCAGTGCTAGCCAATAATACAGGAGAGTCACGTCGCTTCTCTCAACAGCAACAGGAGGAACCATGTATGTAATCATTAACCTAATAATTAGGAGATAGATTGATGGAAAAGACTAACATTTCCCTCACATGAGAGGGTCAAATCAAATGAATGACATCTGGTTGACTTTCTTTTTGAATAGAGAGTATTAAGAGCATTCTCTCCTGTTTTAGAGAATGGGTGTTGGGTTTTACCAGAAAGACACACAGTTACATTTAAAAAGAAAAACACATCCAGTACTGGTGGATTTGTTAAACAAAAAGTATATGTCATCTTAGATCAATATAAACTTATAAAAACTAATAAAGAAGTAGTGGGATTATTATTAGTGGCTGTTTTGTGATTTTCACCAGCACTGTTATTGCATAGGAGATTATGCTGGTAATATGCATGTATTTGGTTATAGATGATTATACAGTCACTCTATGTTAGATGTCTGATACAACAATACCAGGGTCAGTCAGTCAAGTGTCAATGTAGGCAGTTGTACGAGTTCTGATGATAGAGAGAAACTCAAAGTATTACTTCATTGTTTGTGATATACACTACAGCTGAAGTACATACAAACTGAAACCGATTTCCATCTCCAAACAGGACTGAATTATGAATGTACACTATAGTTAACCACCCCTGGTTCCATATACTGTAGGTTTTCGTATAACCAATGGCTTGAACGTTTCAGTGTTGCCTTGTGGATCAATCTGACACTGGTAAATAAAACTGAGGCTATTCGTTTCCCCCCTTTCCTATATCAAACATTAACAAATGTAAATCCCTCGGAAGACTTGTTGTCATGGTGCGTGTTTGAACGGATGGCAAAATGGTTGACCTAATGTTTATCCTTCTTGTTTGAAGGTTCCGTCAACTGTAAATGTTACAATATGCCCAAAACAATTTCATGTACTGCACCATTATTGAGTAGTTGTTAAATAAAGACAGTAATGTAATGCATTCAAATAGATTGGTATGTAAAATATATATAGTTTTTTTTTTACCACAGACAAAATTCCTGTAAAATTATGATTGTATGTAAGGGACTGCATACCAAACTAAAATGCCTTGTAACATTAGATGTGATATTTAAAGCATTTTCAGTCACAGAATAAGTAAGGTCAGGCTACATAAGACAGGTACTATAGGATGACTGTCCTTCTCCTTTACAGTAGGCATAATACTACCAATTATTATTATAATTTTTTTTACCTTTATTTAACTAGGCAAGTCTGTTAAGAACAAATTCTTATTTTCAATGACGGCCTAGGAACAGTGGGTTAACTGCCTGTTCAGGGGCAGAACGACAGATTTGTACCTTGTCAGCTCGGGGGATTTGAACAGCAATACAGCTCCAATTCCCTCCTCGTGAGCATGATGAATGATGAATGGCTAAGCATAAATAGTTCATATTAATTTCATAGTTACTTAATGGCAATGTAAATTAAAATGACACTAAAAATACCACTTGACATTGTTGAATCTATCAGTTATTCTAAAATGAATAGTAAACAATGACTGCTAAATTTCCTAAATATTGTATTGATGCTGTAAAAATATTGCTTTCGTGATTTGTGTATTTTCTTAATAAAAAAAATTAAATGTATATATAAAACATTTATTAAACACTTTATTCAACTTTTGCACTGTTACACTTTAATCATTTCCAGTCCAGTGTATTTCTGTGCAAACCCAACCCATAGTAAATGGCAGCTTTTTCAAAAAAATACACATTACTGCAATGTGAAGTCCAAACCATATACTCTACTCTTCGAACACACCGACTGCGTTTTTGCGCAAAATAGTTTGCAGAATCATCTAGATATGTGTGTAAAAAAAGTTCAACATTCACCTTCTGCTATCATTTCTGTCAACCCGTTAACACATACAGTTTGAAGCACACGCATACAGTTTGAAGCATACAGTCGATAAATCCAACGTATGCACCACACAAAACGCACCGCAACTGCCTCTGCAACGCAATGCTGCAAGGCAAACGTTCCATTGGAAATGAATGTACTTCTGGTGTACCAAAACACAATAACACAGTCGGTGTTCGAAGCGAAAGCCTATTAACATAATTGTTCAAATCCCCATCAAAATCAGTCTGTTTATGCTAGAGAGATCTTTTTTTTTTTTTGCCTGGGCTGCACCAGGATTTACAAGAAATCACCTGACTAGGAAGCAACACCTTTCTTACGCCCCACAGTGCTCGTCTGGCTGCGAAACACTTCATTCAGCCTCATTTACTGCATTTAAAAAAATCATAGCTGATATGGCTGACTTGCTTAAATATATATGGTTTCTACTGACTCCTTGTAGATTTGTGTAACTGGCTAAGAACCATATTCTCCTTCAATAATAACTAATGGCGACACGAGTTTTGACTTTTGAACCATACACCAACAATATTACATTCATGTTCAGTAAATTCAAAATGTTTATTCTTATATCATTAGCACAGCTCTAAGTATAATCAAGTGCAGGCACTGCGATGAGGTAGGCCTATTGATTCAGCAGTTTCAAAATGGACAGAGGCAGATTCAGATATGTTAGTTCAGATACATTCAGAAAGATGTTGAGTTAACTTTACTCTTCTTTAAGTCGCCATACTTAGAGAGAGAGAGAGATGCGGTTAGCCTACCATTTTAAGTATTTTATTAGGCCTATGTGGATTAAAAAGGAAGGGAATTACAACCTAGAGAATCCACTTTCATAGAAAATATACTAACTCATTGCGCAAACAAAACGAATCTTCCAATATCAACCGGAATTGCATGTTTCTATTACTGAACATTTTGTTGAAAGAGACTGTCACTGGCAAACATAGTTACAGACACAACAACATTATATTGTATCCCCTGCTCGTGGAGAAAAGCACACGAGGTAATTATAATATACAAAGTAAACAAAAAAAGAAAATGTAATGTATCATTCCAACATTGCCTAAAATTATGAATAAGACACTAATGCGATATACCTATTTATGCAATATAACCAATGGAGATATACAAACTATGGCATAAGGGAACAATGAGCAGACGAGGCAATACGTAATTTCAATTAAGACTGACTTCAAAATGCCTAATTGTTCAGCACTTTTAAGTAGCAACAGAATTCAGAACATGGGCCATTCTTACACTATTCTACACCAAGTCAGAACCATAGGATAAATAAGGGGGCCAAATAAGCAGAAAATAAAAGATATCTTACAATATTCAATGATGTCATTGCCCTAAAACATGTGCATCACTAAGTCAGAACAGTATAGGCTAAGTTCTGAGAGGGAGAGGGACCAAATTCTTATGGTGAGACATGGGTTACTAATAGCTTACTACACAACATACACTTAGTATTAGTTTCTTAGCTACAATATACACACCTCCCTGGCATTTTACATAATTTATGCAGCAGCATACAGTGCATTTTTGGAATCATCTTGTTGTGCTGTGATCACTAGAACAGGAAGGTGGTGTGGCGGTCCTTCTTGTGGGCAAACTTTGTCAAAGTCTGGCATTCTCTGCAGGTCATGCTAGATTGACAGCATGGAAAATGTTTTAAACTTTCTGCATGTGAATGTTTATGTTGTGTCTGATATGTAACAAAAATTAATGCCAGATTTTTTTATATTTAATTTGAGCTAAATAGGTTGGTCTCAAAAGCTTTGTCAGTCTCTGGTAAGAGTGTATACAACATTTTCAAATAATCATCTGTTTTAGTCCATCCAGTACCTTCTGGTGAAGGTGTCAATTGGATGACCAAATGCTTGTTTGGTACACTGCTTTGTTTGAATGTTGTAGCAGTGCGGATTGTGTGTGTGTGTGTGTGTGGGGGGGATCTCTTCTTCTTGGAGAAGAGATCCTTCCTCAGATCATTGACACAATCTAGTCTGGTTGTCTTGTCATAGAGAACACAGATGGATCTCTCAAACAATGTAAAAGTGGATGAATCCAGGTCAAGTGGTTGAAATGGTTCAGCTGCCATGGACATGAAGGCATCAGTCACTTCTGGAAATGATTTCCATGCACTCAAAGCTGTCTTTTTGCCCATTCAATGAAGCTGTGAGGTTGTATCACAACCTGTGAATGTGTGGAAGCCTGACAAAGCCAAACTCTTGTGCATTCCAAGCTTCTCGTAGATGGTGTTGATGCAAATCTCCTGCTAGTTTTTCCCCACACCAAAAGAACCCCACAGCTTTATGGTTGGATAATCCTTGGTAAGATAGAACAGACCACCAAGGAGGACAATGATGTCTGTATCCACTGTTGGAATTATAACGGTCTGTGCACTCTTTTGAAAGGTGTCTTTAAGATGAACAGTGGAGGAAAATGTATCCAATTGTCAAACTTAAGTAAAAGTAAAGACACCTTAATAAAAAATGACTAAAGTAAAAGTGAAAGTCACCCAGTAAAATACTACTTGAGTAAAAGTCTAAAAGGTTTTCGTTTAATTATACTTAAGTATCAACAGTAAAAATAAAATTACAAATCATTTGCGATTCCTTATATTAAGCAAACCCATTGGGGCCATATTCTTATTTTTTTTTTATTTACGGAAAGCCAGGGGCTATCTCCAACACACCGGCATAATTTACAAACGAAGCATGTGTGTTTAGTGAGTCGGCCAGATCAGAGGCAGTAGGGATGACCAGGGATGTTCTCTTGATAAGTGTGTGAATTGGACCCTTTTCCTGTCCTGCTAAACATTCAAAATGTAACGAGTAGTTTTGGGTGTCAGGGAAAATGCATGGAGTAAAAATTAAATTATTTTATTTAGAAATGTAGTGAAATAAAAGTACAAGTTATCAAAAATATAAATAGTAAAGTACGGAAACCCCAAAAACGACTTAAGTAATTTACATTTTTTATACTTTAGTACTTTACACCACGCTTTTCTGTGTGCCTCTTCCTAGTCTCATTCCAGCATTGATGTCAGAGAGCCCTTTGAAACCACAGACTCATCAGCTGCAGCATCTATTTTCCATCTTCAGATTCATTGGCACACACCTTCTGTGTCGACATTTTGAAAAGCTCCTGTTTGTTATTAGGGTTTCTGAGAAAGTCAGAGAACTTCCATGGAAGTTGGTTGTCTCGCCAACTTGAGAGTCTTTTGTTTGCATGTGTCCCACACAATATTGATTCTAATTGCAGTTTTTCAACTGGTGCTCTACACAAGGCAGAAAGACGACTGCCATATTTGCCAAATGTGGAAACTTTGTATGTAGGCAAGGAATGGACAATGACAGTTCCGTCAATGGTGTTTCCTTTATTTGGCAGTTACCTGTAGATAACGGAATTGTTTATTTGCTTAGAGTTTGTATTTTATACACAAAAAAATGTATGTTGAAAAGCAATGAGAGACTGAAAATGTAGCTTTAGTAGTTGTTCTGTAAGATCACACTTCTCTCTACTTCTCTCTAACAACATTTTCTTTTTCATCCAACAGAGACCCTGATTGCTCTGGTTGGAAAGACTGTTCCTTGGAAAAGCTTGACAGCACTCCAAAATCCAAACATGACTGGTGAGTACTTAGTCTACAAGACAGAGATAAATCTGTTTATTTGTTTTATGCGTTTTCACAAAATAATGTTTTATTACATTATTAATACATTTTAATAAAATGAATGTAGGCTTGAAACTTGGTTTATAGATAATGTCCTTGTTAATTTGGTTACAGTTAATATTCTATAGACCGTCAACGTTTAATAAGTAATGTGAGACTGATCATATTCAGTAGCTGTTCTGTAAGATGACCAAACAGAAAGAACATCAACATCAGACTTCTTTCTACAGTAACAACATTTCCTTCTCATTCAACAGAACAAAATAAAGAGGTCCGGATAGTTCTGGTTGGGAAGACTGGATCTGGGAAGAGCGCAACAGGAAACGCCATCCTGGGGAGAAAAGCGTTTGAATCCAAAATGTCCGCTATTTCTGTGACATCCTCAAGTAAAAAGAAAAGAGAAAAGGTGGGAGGGCAACATGTAGCTGTCATCGACACACCTGGCTTGTTTGACACCAAGTTAACACAGGAGGAGTTACTGAAAGTGATCTCTCGCCTGCTTTTCTCCGCTCCTGGTCCCCATGTGTTCCTGGTTGTGCTCAAGCTGGGAGGATTCACTGAAGAGCAGCAGGAAATTGTGGAGATGATACAGAAACTATTTGGTGATGAAGCATCGAAATACACCATGGCTGTCTTCACACATGGAGACCTTCTTGATGATGCAACAATGAAAGACTTCCCGCATGGAAATTCCAAACTGGAAAGTTTCATTGCCAAATGTAAAGGGGGATATCATGTATTCAACAACGAAGATCATAATCCCTCCCAGGTCACTGAGCTTCTTGAGAAGATAGACAAGATGGTGAAGGTGAATGGAGGAAGCCACTACACCAATGAGATGTTCCAAAAGGCTGAGAGAGCGATTGAAGATGAGAAAGAGAGGATCCTGAAAGAGAGCGAAGAGCAGAGACTCAGAGAGATGGAAAAACTGAAGGCAACGTTTGAAGGAGAGCTTCTAAGAGAAGACGAGAAGCTGAGGAGAAAACAGGAAAGTGAAGCTAGAGAGAATGCTGAGAATACAAACCACTTAAGGGCAAGTGCCTGAATCGGAGCGGCTATGGGAGTATATGGAGGCCCATTAGGTATAGCAGTTGGAGCAGCATTGGGAGCTACAGTGGGAGCTGTAGTAAATGCATGCAATTCTCAATGAGAGTCTGTAGCTAACAGTGCTGTACCTTCTACAAGTTGTTTGACTTCATTACTTGATATTTAAAGCTTCCTCTATATACACAGAGTAAACCACACACATACCAACCAAGCTCTTCAGCCAAGCTATAGAACACCAGACCTGAATTCACAATTTACAGGATAGGATGCTTGCATATGTATATTAGTCGTAACTACTTACAGCATGGACATAAAGATAGATCTGGGTATTGCACATTTGAGAGCACAGAATTGAATATTTACCTCAGTAAAGGTGAAAGTTAAGTGTATTTCTGCCTGTCAAGTTTAAAAGCTATATGCTACTGTAAGATTAATTTACAGTTGCAGTCACAGCTCACATTGCTGTCTCAGAAGCAGGATGAATGGAGATGAACTATTTAACCATTGCTATTCATGTCATAGTTATTTCATCACACAAAGTGAAGGTCCACTGAAAATTCCTCCCTATCTCCTTCACTGCTTCCTTTCCTTGCTGTAGTCTAACTAGTACAGGGCATCGGGAGATGGAGATAAAAGGTATACAAAAGGAATATTGACAATATAATGTATTTAGCTGGATAGAACCCCACTGGACTATCTACACTGAACACTTGGAGAAAGACATCTATAATGTCTTCTTACTGTAGACAAGTCATGAGAGATGGAAAGTATTGTGTTAGACCACAAGGCACGTTCACAGGAAGACTGCAGATGTAAATTACATGTTAGCTAAATCTGTTGCAACGCATCACTTCTCACTTCTGAGACTTGTGTTTTGTCGTGCATTGTCCCTATTCAACTACATTTAATAGATATATTTTACTGTGATTGTAGGCTACATTTAAGAATAATACTTGTATGTGAATATTTAGCTGTTTTTGTGATCACTGGAAAAGGGGGTTGTATTGAGTTACATTTCTTTTAGGAGTAACAGACTCCTTATAAAGATGGGAGGCACTTACAAATAAAGTATTACCTAGACGTATTGTTAACACTCACAATGGACACATTTCAGCCATCAAGCAGTTGACATAATGTAATTCATTACTTCATCCATGTGTTAATTCTGTTTTGTCTAATTCTTAGGACCTCACAGAACCATGGTTCTCATGATTGAAAAGAAGCCTCATTATCCACTATGCACCACAGTCTATGTATTCCCTCATGTTGCATACACTTAGAAACTTGATGCATTACGGACACTTAAGTCAACACACGTGTCAGGGAGGGCAGGGAGTTCCAATGCAAAGACACATTTTCTATGAAATCACACTCAAAGAGATGGTAGCATAACAGGAAGGAGAGACCTAAAGGAGAGGTAACATTTCTGCAGAAGAGGTGGGTATATGGTGTGTAAACATAAGCTACACTTACTTTATTATTAGAATATAGTTTGTGGTCACACACATTTGGGATAAAATTGTTCAATCAACCAATTGCTGTAAACAGGCAACAATATCCTGACCCACTTGATTAACATAAACATAATAGCCTCCGGTGATCCCCCGGTCAAACACACACACAACCAGACATTCATTGATTGATTGAATGGAGTCAACTTGTTTCAATTATAGAACATTTCCTAGCATTTCCTAACTGCAGCAACACTGGCAGATATTGCTGGAAATACCAGTAAAAGCACTGTACCTCCGTTGCCTCTCCAAACAGCAGGAAAAATCTTTGACACTTCTGTTTTCTCAATGACATTCAAATCAGCATTGAAAAAAGGTTCAAGTTTGTTCCACCTAACTGAGTCTGACAAGTCAGAGACCGCTATGATGACACACCAAATGTGTTTGATGGATCGTGGGAAAAGAGCAGGAATAGGTTTTTGTAGGCTACAGTCCAAGCTATGTCTTCCAATGGAGCGACTGCTGTCGGCATCCAAAGATGATCCAATTTGAATAAACGCTTGGAGGTAAGGAGGACAGCTGTGGGTGTAGGTGAAAACAAAAACAAAAATTAAACAAAAAGGTTTGCTGTGTGCCTTCACTCTATCTTCCTCCTCCCTGGGCCTACTGTTTCAACATAGCACCAATGACCTGTCGGTCTCCCTGCCGGTCTGCCTGTCTCCCGCTTTTCTTGCAGTCTTTACCTTTTGTAGTGTGTGAAACTACACAATGTCTTGCGGGAACGTATTACAATACATTATTTCGATACATTATTTCGATACTGCATTTTTTACAATGTATTTTCCCCCCACTCTACCCCAGCCAGGTGTAAATTGGGGGAGTGACATAACAAATAGCTTTGCATGTGTGACTCTTTACCACATTCAATCAGTATGGAAAAAATAATCGCAGCTCAGGGGGCCTTAGAAATAATTTTTGCAGAGAGAGAAGCTAGTGTGGAAGGAACATCTTCCACGTTGGAAGCTGAAGAATTTCAATTCGAAGTCTGACAGTGAGTTGGAAGAAGAGGATGAGATTGACCGCCCAGCCAGCCCCAGGACCAGCCTATCAGCAACCAACTCATCAGCAGCCTGCAGGAGGAGAAATATGGATGTCAATTTATTTTTTTAAATGGAATGGTCTTCTTGCCCAAGGAATGAGCATCCGTGCATGGCTGCTAATGTGATAAGGATGCAACCAGGGCCGACGCGGATGGCGGTTACTCATGTGCAGGACATAACGTCTTCTTTTGAACTGTTTATCCCAGACATCATCAAGAAAATCAGTCTGGACTGCACTAATTTGGAGGGAAGACGTCGATTACCGAGACACCAGACAAGCTCGGCGGCAGAGAGACATACTAGCTGCAATCAGGTCAGTGTGGCACAAATGGGTGGAATGCCTTCCCCTGATTTACAACCCTGGGCCCAACGTTACTGTAGATGAGCAGCTTTACCATTTAGGGGCCGCTGCCCCTTCAGGCAGTACATACCGTCTAACCCGCAAAATATTTGTCTACCCACACCAGACGCGATCAGGACACGCAGGTTGAAATATCAATGAACCAACTATATTCATTTGGGGACAGGTCAAAAAACATTTATGGCAAGCCAGCTAGCTTGCTTTTGCTAGTTAATTTGTCCTGGGTTTTAAACATTAGGCTGTTATTTTACCTGAAATGCACAAGGTCCTCTACTCCGACAATTCAAATGATACCACTACCGATAACCGACATTTAAAATTTTAGCGGCCTTTTAAGCACTCTAGTACAGTTAAATAGTTAACACACACACACTGCCCAAAAAGTTGTTGTTGGCATTTACGTATGTCCCCATTGCCAGTAAAACATAATAAAAACTGATTTCTTTCATTGTTCAGTCGTTTCTTTCTCAACCAGGATTTCATCATGCATGTCAAGCAGTGAAGTTTCAGCTCTGTCTGTCCGTGGCCTCTCTTCCTGGGTGTGCACTGTCACTGTGTCCATTTCCATCTTGTCCAGCTGTGTATGTAAGATTTCACGTAAAAGTAGCTGTCCTTGTACCTAGCATCAAGCATGGTGGCGACACAGTAGAGGCTCAGAGAGAATGCCATCAACTCTCTTGTTCACAGCCTCTAGTAGAGTACTTCTGCAAGTTAACCCCACGGTGTGTCAGCAGTTTTGATGAGCAGGCGTTTCAATGCCATGACAGAGGGTCTCATGTCTGCTGCAGACGCAGGTGATGAGCTTATTTCTCAAGTCAGTTGTTCGAATGGAGCTAGGAGTGTGTTCATGTTTTCAAGTTTCAAACATGTTCTCAAATGCCATTGAATGGCAGCAGCGGTATGACAACCAGCACATTCTTGAGCATGCAATACGGCTTTCCTCAGTACCAAATCCTCGTTGACCCACTGTGCTGTCAGACTCATGCTCATGGGGCTGACATCACTGGTCAAAATGTCAGTCGTGAAGCTAATAGCAGTGACGCCTCTAGCATGTGTGTTTCAACAAAACTGTAACTCCGGTAGGGCAAAAATAATAGCGCCTACTTGGTAGTGTATACCGGTGCTCGACCAGTAGGCGAAAGCCAACATCATTCAAGACAGAGAACATTGCATATGGCCTTTTTTTTTTATCTTCCTTTGAAACTTCACAATAGATCCACACCGCAGACATCATGGGCTAGATTAGGAATGCTGTGTTGAACGTGTCGCGCTGTATTTTTCGTGCCGCCATTACGTCATCTACCTTATGTAGGTATGCACATCAGCGTTAAACTAGACATTGGGCCGATGCCATTTTTAGCTAATATCGTCAGATTCCGATATGCTTACCGATTTGTCGTACATGTAACGATGTGCGCTGAGAGTCAGGAAGCAAGTTCAGGAAGTGAATACATTTAATAAATGAATGAATGAATGAATGAATGAATAAATAAATAAATAAAACAAAAACACAAACAGCGCACCGACATTAAACAAAGTCAGAACAGAAACAATAACGCCTGGGGAAGGAACCAAAGGGAGTGACATATATGGCGAAGGTAATCAGGGAAGTGATAGAGTCCAGGTGAGCGTAACGATGATGACAGGTGTGCGCCAGAACGAGCAGCCTGGTAACCTAGAGGCCGGAGAGGGAGCACACGTGACAGTGCATCCCTAATATGCTCCTATAAACCAATGAGAGGATGGGAGAGGCGGGACTTGCAGCGCGCCAAGTGTCACAAATAGAACCAAGTTCAATTTTAGCGCCTGGCTATGCAGACGCTCGTTGACTTGCGCAAGCAGTGTGGATGCAATGTTTGAATAACATGTATGTGCAAATGCATTTTGCAACGAACGGTGTGGTCAGCATGTTAGACCGAGAGTCTAATGCATTAAATGTCCATTGCACTGTACACAATTTAAACTCAATCTTGAATGATGCATGCCAAGACATACCAGAGAAAAGAGACTGTTGATATTGTGACCACACAAGTCAAATGGAGGTTCACCAGTATGAACAAAATTTTTGTTCCAGCCCTCCAGAACTGTTGTCTGCTAAAGATTATAATCTGTTTGCGTCTGCCAATTTATTGTCTGTATCCAGACGACTTGTCCCCAGAGCTTTGTATACAGTTAATCTATTTCTATAAGGTCTTGAGGCCAGCAATTAAGCAGAATGAGAACCTCAATTAAATTTGTTACAGAACTGCTGTATTTGAAGCACAACTCCCTTCTGCCCAGTTTCCCTGACGTTGCTACAGCAATATAGCTGTTTTTAACATCCCTGTAACTGTCACTTCTGCGGAGTAATCGTTTTCGAAACTAAAACTCATAAAGGCCTGAAACCTGAACCTACAGACCATGGTGAAAACATTTGATTACAAAAAAAAGGAGGACACCAGGGAAGTCTCTCAAATTGGATTTCATTTGATTTAATTTACCTTGAATATTGCAGCCCATTTGTCTAGGCTTTTAGCCATATAAAACCTGCTGAGTTCAACAACACATAGTGGCTGAATATATTCTCAAGCCGACTACTTTTTTCATCAGTGTTAGGCTATTTGATTTGTATTTTTTTTGTAAGTATATAAATAGCGTCTAAACACTATGTTCTGTAGATATATTATGCATAATGAAACAATCCATAGTAAACTACTGTTTTGAGGCTGGACTGACGGTGTTATTTGGCATTAATAGACTGGTTTTACGCACAACTTTCTATCCAATCTGGAAGGGAGTGTGATGTCATGAAGGTTAATGCAGGTTAATGAAGGTTAATGCAAGAAATGCAGTCAAACAATACTCATGTATCGGCAATATCAGAGACTCACTTGGACTCTTCTTTTGAGGATGCTGAGGTCTCTATACATGGATACAATTTGTTCAGGAGGGACAGAAATAGATATGGGGGTGGAGTTGCAGTTTACATCCAGAGTCATATTCCAGCAAAACAACGTAAAGACTTCATGTTGAATGGATTAGATGCGCTATGGGTACAGGTGCATTTACCACATTTGAAACCTATACTAGTTGGTTGCTGCTATAGGCCACCTAGTGCTGATGTGAAATATCTTGATGTAATTTGTGAAATGTTGGATAAGGTATCTGATTAAAATATTTTTTGGGAGATATTAACTTTTTGAACACTAGCTGTCCGATGAGAAAGACATTTATTTCTGTTGCCAATGTATGTGACCAGACCCAAGTTATAACATTACCAACCAGAACGTTCACTAATAGGTCTGGTATTACATCATCAACATTGTTCTAAAGCTGTATCAGTGGCACTAGGTTACAGTGATCATAACTTGGTTGCACTCACTAGGAAAACTAAAATACCAAAGGCTGGCCTTAAGATAATCAACCGCAGGTCCTACAGAGGGTTCAATCAGGACTCATTTGTGGATGAGATAAATAATGTGCAATGGTTAGAAGTGTGTAGTAAGGATGATCCTGAAATGTCACTAAGTTTGTTTATGAAATTATTTGAGTATAGCTGACAGCACGCCCCGTTAAGAAAATGCACGTTGACGTCAAGTAGTGACTCATGGTTTGATGATGAGCTGAGAAATGTAATGCTTCAACATTATGATGCCAAAAAAGTAGCAGATAAATCTGGTACTCTGTTTGATGGTCGGTAGGCCATACTGTATTGTAAATTAAGAAATCTTGTGATCAAGCTAAACAAAGGAAAGAAGAAGGGATTCTATCAGCACAAAATTGATGGAGTAAAGGGTGATGGGAAAAAGCTGTGGAGAACGTTGAACACTATTATGGGTAGGAATTCAAACATGTCCGCCTCTTTTGTTGAATCAGAGGGTATGTTTATTACAAAACCATATGACATCGCAAACTACTTTAATAAATATTTTACAGGCAAAGTGGACAAGTTGAGGAATGCTATGATTCCAACTGATGGCTCCATGTCATATACACTTATAAAAGATTGTATCATGAAGGAGAGGCAATGCATGTTAAAATTTCATCAAGTAGAAAGGGAAGAGGTAGAAAGGATGCTGTTGTCTCTTTCGGGTGACAAGTCGCCTGTTACAGATAATCTTGACGCCAAATTGAGTTACAGCTAACCAAATATCTACACCAATCTCTCATATTTTTAATAAGTGTTTGATGTATGGGGTGTGCCCAGAAGTCTGGAAAGAGTCAAAAGTTATTCCACTACCTAAGGATAAAAAAATCAGCATTCACTGGTCCTAATAGTCATCCTATAAGCTTGCTGCCTGTGTTAAGTAAATTACTGTAAAAAATTGTATCATCTGTACAAATCAAGGATTATTTCTCTATCTATTGGTATCTGATAAGTATGATGTTTAGCTTTGTGAAATGTTAGGCATAACATGAGAAAATGACCAAATAGGCCTACCAATGGAGACTGGTGTGTGCGGTGTTATCAATTAGCTAAAGCAAAGGTTAGCCCTGGCACAGCAGAAGGCCTATCATCGATTTAATAGGCATGTCCCAATTTCAGCACCATGGACAGTGGTCGGTAGGCCATACTAGCAGTCCATTTTTATTTTAGGGAGGTGGAGAGCCTTAAGCCAGTGTCTGTGGCCTGGCAAAGTATTTTTTTTTTTTTAACAATGGAGATACAAATATTAAATTTGTGACAGACATTCCTCAGACGATATGAAAACAAGGGGTGTTCGCATTTGAAGTGTAACCAGGAAGCAAGTTATTGTGTACATTCTAAATGGCTGCCGTAATAGCTGGTATTTGATTATTCCAAACGGTTATGTAACAGATAAAAGCCTGGTACAAACATTCCTCAGATTATATGAAAACATAATAGAAGGGGTGCTCATTTAAAAATGTACCAAAATGTCCGCCAACGGAGATGGCAATGAATCCAGTCATATTTAAAACAGCTTTATGACGTAACATTTTCACACAAAACAACATGACATCAAGTCATGCAACAAATGTATTCCTTAAATTCACATAATGCAGGGCTGTCACCTGAACAAATCAGATGGACAGCCATTTGATTTCCATAAAGGGGCACCTTTTTTTCTTTGTGTTTTAAAATGGGTTTTATAGTAAAAACATAATTTAACTGTAAACATCTATTCCCTTTTAATGTGGAATGAACACAGCCAGTCATGATGTTTTCATCTGATTGTCAAACAAATCACTTCAAAAAGTACAGTAGGTTACCTTCACACGTTTGTCCAAAATAATTCCAGCATCCGAAAAGTACACTGTGCACCCGCCAACTTAAAAAAAAAAAATCACAAGTGGCTGACACTACCTCATCAGAGAAAGCATCCGACGCCCCCTCTGTCTTACTATATGCAGCCCATGTATCTGATGCTGTCTGACCAAAAAAAGAGTATGACATGCCACGCTCTTCTTGTCCAGACAGCAGCAGATACATGGCACATTTACTGAGACAGAGGGGGTGCTGTTTCGCTCGCTTGGATGCTTTATCTGAGTTTGATGTGTGTTTCTGTCGGCACACGTTTGTCAAATAAATATATTCCATTTGGATGGTCAAGGAGGTAGGGCGGACCAGACCCCATAAGACCTGCCCATAACTCAGAGCCTGAGTGCATGACAATCCAGCATCCTGGCATCGATATTTCAGAGAACAGAGGGGCTCACTGTTGCAGCCACACATCAGGAGTTCTCTGCAAGCTTGGTCAGCCCCTGGTAAGAGTGTCCACAAAGGTGTCCAGGCATCAACTGGTTTAGTCCATCCAGTACTTTCTGGTGAAAGTGCAGATTGGATGGTTTTCAGACTTGTTGACGAAATGCTTGTTTGGTACACTGCTCTGTTTAAATGTTTGCAGCAGTGCAGCCTGTGATGTTGTCCATCTGGAATGACCTATTGGAGAAGAGCTTCTTCCTCAGATCCTTGACACAATCTAGGCTGGTTGTCTTGTCATAGAGAACACAGGTATCTCTCAAACAATGTGAAAGTGAACAAATCCAGATCATGGTGTTGAAATGGTTCAGCTGCCATGGAAACAAAGGCATCAGTCACCTCTGGGCATTTCCATGTAAAAGGACCCATGAGCACCAACATGTGAAGTTCATAGGAGCATGTCAAATGAAAGCTAAGAGTCTACATTTAGGGGAAATGAAAGCATAGATACATTTTTCAAGCATTTTCCATCTTAAATGTTATGCATAAGTAAAGGCTTTGATTTCTGGATATACAGATGGAAAAGGGGTCTTAGCAAACATCTACCAGAAAAAGTATTTAAAAGTATCAGACATGCATCAAAACACAATCTCCCTCTCTAACTTTAAGCATCAGCAGTCTGAGCAGCTTACCGATCACAGTACTTGTACATAGAAAATCTGTAAATAGCACACCCGACTACCTCATCCCCATATTATTACTTACCCTCTTTCTCTTTTGCACCCCAGTATCTCTATTTGCACATCATCATCTGCACATCTATCACTCCAGTATTAATGCTAAATTGTAATTATTTTCACCTCTATGGCCTATTTATTGCCTACCTCCCTACATTTGCACACACTGTACATAGGTTAAATAAAGGTGAAATAAAATAAAAAATAATTACGTAAAGACCCCTACCAACTAGTATCAACACATGCTTAGTTATGGATAAATAATTGTTTACCATCTGTAAATTGAATAAGATATAATGCCTTGTAATTCCCCTACCAAAACCCCACATATCTTTAAGGTATCCTCCCTCCTCATGAGGGAGGATAATGAAAGTTCACAGAAGTTACAAGGACTAAATTAATTGTTTTACTCATCAATCTACACACAATAGCCCATAATGACAAAGTGAAAACAGGTTTTTAGAAATTTTTGCAAATGTATTAAATAATAAAAACAGAAATACCTTATCTATAAATACCTTAAGTATACAGACTCTTTGCTATGAGACTCGAAATTGAGATGTTTCTACAACTTGATTGGAGTCCACCTGTGGTAAATTCAATTGAATGGACATGATTTGGAAAGGCACACACCGGTCTATACAAAGTCCCACAGTTTGCAGTGCATGTCAGAGCAAAAATCAAGCCATGAGTTCGAAGGAATTGTCCGTAGAGCTCCGACGCAGGACTTCTGGTCGAGGCACAGATCTGGGGAAGGGTACCAAAACATTTCTGCAGCATTGAAGGTCCCCAAGAACACAGTGGCCTCAATCATTGTTAAATGGAAAAGGTTTGGAACCACCAAGTCTCTTCCTAGAGCTGGCCTGCCCACCCAAACTGAGCAATCGGGGAAGAAGGGCCTTGGTTAGGGAGGTGACCAAGAACCCGATGGTCACTATGACAGAGCTCTAGAGTTCCTCTGTGGAGATGGGAGAACCTTCCAGAAGTACAGCCATCTCTGCAGCACTCCACCAATCAGGCCTTTATGGTAGAGTGGTCAGACGGAAGCCACTCCTCAGTAAAAAAGCACATGACAGCCCGATTGGAGTTTGCCAAAAGGCACCTAAATGACTCTCAGGCAATTCGAAACAAGATTCTCTGGTCTGATGAAACCAAGATTGAACTCTTTGGCCTGAATGCCACGTCTGGAGGAAACCTGGCACCATCCCTACGGTGAAGCATGGTGGTGGCAGAATCATGCTGTGGGGATGTTTTTCAGCGGCAGGGATTGGGAGACTAGTCAGGACCGAGGGAAAGATGAACAGAGCAAAGTACAGAGAGATCCTTGATGAAAACCTGCTAGAGTGCTCAGGACCTCAGACTGGGGCAAAGGCTCACCTTCCAACAGGACAACAACCCTAAGCACACAGCCAAGACAATGCGGGAGTGTCTATGGGACAAGTCTCTGAATGTCCTTGAGTGGCCCAGCCAGAGCCCGGACTTGAACCCGATCGAACATCTCTGGAGTGACCTGAAAATATCTGTGCAGCGACTCTCCCCATCCAGCCTGACATAGCTTGAGAAGATCTGCAGAGAAGAATTGGAGAAACTCCCCAAATACAGGTGTGCCACAGGTGTGCCAAGCTTGTATGGTCATACCCAATAATACTGGAGACTGTAATCGCTGCCAAAGGTGTGTCACACCAGCCATCGCTTTGCCCCCCCCCCCTCCAGCTCAGGCGTTCAGTGTCGCCGGCCTTCTAGCTGCTGCCGAACCTACTGCTGGAAAACGCCCTTCACTCATCAACCCCGGACTTGTCTCGTCACACACACCTGGTTCCAATCCCCACTCTATCCCTCTGCCATTTGTCTTCGGCGGTCATTGTAAAATGTTGTTTTTTCCTGAGAAGAATCTCTCCTAAAATTCCTGAGTACTTTATATTTTGCACTGCCTTTTTGCCCTGTGCCTTTTTGATTATGAAGAGACATTTTTAGCACAACAGCGTTTGAGTTTCGTCCCGCTTTGTTCTATGGTGCTTAAATAAATAAATTTGTTCTAAACCTGTAACTGCCTCCTGCCTACTCCTCTCTAAACTAGTGACAGAATGACCGACCCAAGAATACAGGAAGCAGCAGGATATCCCGACCTCTCTGCTGTAGGAGCGAAGCTCTGCCACCACGACTCGTGCATAGAGTGCCTCGGGACTGCCATGGATGTGGTGCCCAGCTCCCTGTGGTCGTTCCAGCCGCCCCACCACAATCTACATCATGAGGACCTCACGCTGGACCAGCTCATCGCCATGGCCATCCGCCTTGATAATCTCCTGCGTCCTGTCGTCGCCCATCCCGGGGGTTCGGGTGTCTCCCAGGAACCTCCAGTGAGACTGAGCCCATGGAAGTGGGCACGACGCACCTTACCCCGGAGGAACGTCAACGCCGCCGTCAAATGGGTCTCTGCTCCTACTGCGGGGAGTCGGACCACCACTGGAACACCTGTCCCAGAAGGCGAGGAAGCGACAAGCCGAAGAGCGCTCCTGCACCTTCCCAGGTAGGCGTGGATGTGCCTTGCTCCTCTCTGTCCACCCAGCCCGTCCTCCTCCCTGTTACCTTCCCTGACTATCCTTGCCCCCCACTGAGTCCTGCCCTAGTGGACTCAGGTGCTGCAGGCAATTTCCTGGACTGGTCAGTGGCCTTATCATTACGCATTCCTCTAGTCCCTTTACAACCCCCTATCCCAGTCCTTGCCCTAGACAACCGTCCCCTAGGAACAGGACTGGTGTGCCAGGCCACGACTCCCATTTCCCTCACAGTTACTCACAGCCACCATGAACGCATCACTTTCCTCATCTTAGACTCTCCTGCACACCCCGTAGTTTTAGGTTTCCCCTGGCTACAGTTGCATAACCAAAGTATATCATGGACAGAGAGGAGGTTGTTGGGTTGGTTGCAGGAGTGTCAGGGGAGGTATCTCTCTGTGTCAATCTGTGCCACCTCTGTGGAATGTCCGGACCAGGCCACCCACGTCCCTTTCCCAGAGGAGTACCGGGACCTACAGCCTGCCCCCTCATCGCCCATGGGACTGCACTATCGACCTACTGTCTGGTTCTACCCTCCCGCGGGGGCACATCTACCCTCTCTCGCATGCAGAGACCAAAACCACGGAGGCCTACGTCCAGGAGATACTGGCCCAAGGATTCATCCGTCCGTCCACCTCTCCGGCCGCCTCCAGCTTCTTTTTCATGAAGAAGGAGGGAGATATCTGAACCTGTATCGTTTACCGGACACTGAATATGGCTACTGTTAAATTCAGTTATCCCCTGCCTCTCATACCCACTGTGATCGAACAAGTACTTTACTAAATTGGATTTATGCAGTGCCTACAACCTGGTACGCATCAGAGAGGGGGATGCATGGAAGACAGCCTACAGCACCAGCACCGGGTACTACGAATACAGGGTAATGCCCTACGCCCTGACAAATTCACCCTCTGTGTTTCAATCATTCATTAACGAGGTGTTTAGAGACTTCTTGGTTCGTTCTGTAGTGGTGGACATAGACACTACACTCAAGCAACATGTCTCTCATGTCAGGTCCAATTTAGAGAGGCTGATAGGGCATCACCTGTACGCCAAGTCTGAGAAGTGCCTTTTCTTTCAGCAGGCGGTCTCCTACCTGGGCTATCGGATATCCACAGCGGGAGTGGAGATAGAAGAGCAGCGGGTCAGTGCAGTACGGTCGTGCTCTGTTCCATCCAACATAAAAGGCGGTGCAGCGCTTCCTTGGTTTTTCCAACTATTTCAGGCGCTTCATTGGGGGTTTCAGCACAGGGATGGCCCCTCTCACCTCCCTCCTGAAGGCAGGCACTCGACAGCTGCGCTGGACTGGGGAGGCCAACAAAGCCTTCCGTGCGCTCAAGGAACGTTTTACTAATGCACCTGTTCTGGCTCACCCTGACCCGTCTCTGCCCTTCATCGTGGAGGTGGACGCCTCAGAGGTTGGAGTAGGGGCTGTTCTCTCTCAACGCACTGGATCGCCGCCTAAACTCCATCCATGCACCTTCTACTCACAGAAGCTGTCTTCCGCGGAGCGGAATTACGACGTGGGGGATCGTGAGTTGTTGGCCGTCAAGAAGGCGCTGAAAGCATTGCGGCACAGGCTGGAGATTGCTAAACACCCATTAATTGTCTGGACGGACGACAGAAACTTGGAGTACATTGTGGACACGGACATCCGTCGAGCCCTGCGACAGGAGCCCTCACCTGCCCACTATCCCGAGGGGCGTATCTACGTGCCCTCTGATGTGCGGGACAGTCTCCTCGCCTGGGCACACACAGCACCTGTGTTGGGGCACCTGGGTATAGCCTGTACTATCGACTGTCTCTCCGCCAAGTACTGGTGGCCCACCTTGGCCTGGGATGTCCAGATTTACACAGAGCAAAACTCCTAGACACCTCCTCTATGGCAAACTCCGCCCGCTGCCGGTTCCACAACAACCCTGGTCCCATCTCTCCGTGTACTTTGTCACAGAGCCTCCCCGCTAGGAGGGGCACACCACCATCCTGGTCGTTGTGGACCAGTTTTCCAAAGCCTGCCGTTTGATTCCTCTGCCTGGTCTCCCTATCGTGCGTGACGGTTGTCCTCAGTTCACCTCCCGTGTCTGGAAGGCCTTTATGGAACAACTGGGGGTCAACATTCAGCCTCACCTCTGGGTACCGTCTACAATCAAATGGGCAGGTGGGAAGGGTAAATCAGGAACTGTGTAGGTACCTTCGTAATTACTGTCAGGACTGCCTGGGGGAGTAGGCTGCATTTCTGCCTTGGGCAGAATACTCACAAAACTCCCCACCCCCTCATTCCTCCACTTACCTCACACCCTTTCAGTGTGTTCTAGGCTATCAGCTGGACCTGGCACCGGAGTCAGATTGAGGCTGCTGCGGTGGACCATTGGTTCCGGTGCGCCGAGGAGGTATGTAACACCGCACACACCAGTCTCCAGCGAGTCACGTCCTCCGGCAGAAGGCGCAGGCCGATCGTCACCGCGGTGTGGCCCCGGTCTTTCACCCTGGTGACAGGTTCTCGCTTTCTACGAAGGAGAAAGCTGAGCCCACAATTTTTTGCGGGGCCGTTCAAAGTCCTGAGGAGAGTCAGAGGTGATGAACAGATTACAGCTCCCCGTCAATTACCATATCTCACCCTCATTTCATGCATCTCTCCTCAGGCCGTTGGCAGCTGGTCCCTTGGCTAGTGCTGGACCCCACGACGCACCTCCCCCTCCCTTGGACGTCGAGGGGGCCCCAGCGTACTCCGTCCGCAGCCTGTTGGACTCACTGTGTCGTGGGGGGCTTCTCTAGTACCTTTAGCACCTTCTTTAGTACCTGCAAACACCATTCACTCATCAACCACGGACTTGTCTCGTCATCATTACTTACACACACACACACACACACACACACACACACACACACACACACACACACACACACCTGGTTCCAATCCCCACTCTATCACTGTAAACAGTTGAAGCCAGAAGTTTACATACACTTAGGTTGGAGTCATTAAAACTAGTTTTTCAACCATTCCACAATTTATTGTTAAACTATAGGTTTGGCAAGTCGGTTAGGACATCTACTTTGTGCATGACACAAGTAATTTTTCCAACTATTGTTTACAGACACATTATTTCACCTATAATTCACTGTATCACAATTCCAGTGGGTCAGAAGTGTACATACACTAAGTTGACTGTGCCTTTAAACAGCTTGGAAAATTCCAGAAAATTATGTCATGGCTTTAGAAGCTTCTGATAGGCTAATTGACATCATTAGAGTCAATTGGAGGTGTACCTGTGGATGTATTTCAAGGCCTTCCTTCAAACTCAGTGCCTCTTTGCTTGACATCATGGGAAAATCAAAAGAAATCAGCAAAGACCTCAGATAAATAAATTGTAGACCTCAACAAGCCTGGTTCATCCTTGGGAGCAATTTCCAAATGCCTGAAGGTACCACGTTCATCTGTACAAACAATAGTACGCAAGTATAAACACCATGGGACCACGCAGCCGTCATACCGCTCAGGAAGGAGACGCGTTCTGTCTCCTAGAGATGAACATACTTTGGTGCGAAAAGTGCAAATCAATCCCAGAACAACAGCAAAGGACCTTGTGAAGATGCTGGAGGAAACGGAAAAGTATCTATATCCACAGTAAAACAAGTCCTATTTCAACATAACCTGAAAGGCCACTCAGCAAGGAAGAAGCCACTGGTCCAAAACCGCCATAAAAAAGCCAGACTACGTAAGATCGTACTTTTTGGAGAAATGTCCTCTGGTCTGATGAAACAAAAACAGAACTGTTTGGCCATAATGACCATCGTTATGTTTGGAGGAAAAAGGGGAGGCCTGCTAGCCGAAGAACACCATCCCAACCGTGAAGCATGGAGGTGGCAGCATCATGTTGTGGGGGTGCTTTTTTGCAGGAGGGACTGGTGCACTTCACAAAATAGATGGCATCATGAGGAAGGAAAATTATGTGGATATGTTGAAGCAACATCTCAAGACATCAGTCAGGAAGTTAAAGCTTGGTCGCAAATGGGTCTTCCAAATGGACAATGACCCCAAGCATACTTCCAAAGTTGTGGCAAAAAGGCTTAAGGACAACAAAGTCAAGGTACTGGAGTGGCCATCACAAAGTCCTGACCTCAATCCTATAGAAAATTGGTGGGCAGAACTGAAAAAACGTGTGCGAGCAAGGATGCCTACAAACCAGACTGTTACACCAGCTCTGTCAGGAGGAATGAGCCAAAATTCACCAAACTTATTGTGGGAAGCTTGTGGAAGGCAACCCGAAACGTTTGACCCAAGTTAAACAATTTAAAGGCAATGCTACAAAATACTAATTGGGTGTATGTAAAGTTCTGACCCACTGGGAATGTGATGAAAGAAATAAAAGCTGAAATAAATCATTATCTCTACTCTGACATTTCACATTCTTAAAGTAGAGATCCTAACTGACCTAAAACAGTGAATTTTTACTAGGATTAAATGTCAGGAATTGTGAAAAACTGAATTGAAATGTATTTGGCTAAGGCGTATGTAAACTTCAACTGTATATACTCCCTCTGCCATTTGTCTTTGTCGGTCATTGTAAATGTCACTTGTTTTCCTGAGAGGAATTTCTCCTACAATTCCTGAGTACTTTATATTTTGCACTTTGGGTTCGCCCTGCACCTTTTTGTTTATAAAGATATATTTTGAGCACAACAGCGTTTGGGTTTCGTCCCGCTTTGATCTATGGGGTTTAAATAAATTCAGTAGTTCTAAACCTGCGACTCTCTCCTGCCTACTCCTCTCTACACTAGTGACACGGTGCTTCAACAAAGTACTGAGAAAAAGAGTGTGAATACTTATGTAAATGTACGATCCGTTTTTTATTTTTAATACACTTGCAAAAAATTCAAAAAAACTGTTTATGCTTATCATTATGGAGTGTTGTGTGTACAGTCAATTGATGCGGGAAAAAACAAACAAATTTCATCCATTTTAGAATAAGGCTGTAATGTAACAAATGTGGGAATCAAGGGGTATGAACACCTTCTGAATGCACTGTATATATACACACATAATTATGATCCTTACAGTAACAATGCTAGAGGGAGGGTTCTAGAAACAACAGAGCCCCTGTCCAGAAACGACCCCTAACTAGCCCCTTCCTATAAAGTACTGGTGGAGATCTGAGAGGATTGGACAGGGTTAAGCAATATGGTGAAATTCCACCTATCAGAGGGCAAGGTGGAGCTATCACTATATTGATTCATCCCATCAAGTCCTCTCAGATCTCTACAAGTGTCTAGAGGGGAAGGGTTGTTTCCGGAAAGGAACAGACACATATTTCCATAATAATAAATTATTATTCCAACTAGCAACAGACCAACCAACATCCCAGCCAGTAGAAGGGTTTACTAGTTAGCTACATACATGATTTCATAAATAATGTTTTAATCAACAAGATTCTCAGCCTTAGAAAAGAAAGTGCATTACACTCCCTGACTCGGTTGTTCATATGGGTCAGTGTTTGTACCATTGTCATTATGAAATCATCAATATGGGACGGAACAGTGGAATTATTTGGATGGATTCACACAGTTGTCCAGACTGTGACTGGCTACGTCCAAATACACTGGTTTATGTTTCCTCCTCTTCCTTTCCTACAGATCACTAGCTAGATTAGGTGGTTAGAACTGGTTATAAATGTTAATAGCTATTGCCATATAACCATAAACCTTTTTAAGTCCCCTCATATCAGTTGATATGATATGAATATGGCCAGGACTTTTTCCTGACCAAGGGACCTGACTAGGAAAAACCTCCAGGTCTATAACTAAAGCCTGGATTTTTCCCTGGTCTGGTCATGTATAGCATCTCCTAGAAAGAAAGGGTATGAGGAAAGGAAGCCATTAAAGAGTAATGAGACAACCTGTGAGCCACAGTGGCCTGGTGTGCCTGTGTCCTCCAGGCCAGCAGAGGAAGACAAACACACCTTAAGCTCTGGGGACAACAGACAAAATGGCATCCTATATTGACCAAAGCCCCATAGGCCCTGGTCAAAAGTAGTGCACTATATAGGGAATATGGTGCCATTTCAGATACAAAGAGTCAACCTCAACAGGTACAGAACCAGTAGCCCTATGAAAAAAAAGAGTAGAGTGATTCTCATCAATAGTGTCAAAAACATTATAGTAAAGATTATGTACACTTCACTAACTTTATATTAAATTATTACACTCAGTTCTCTAATCTCACGCACACAGGTACAGGGAAATGACCAGCGAACCGTTAACGTTTCAAAACAGACATCAGGGGACAAACCTTAGTCATTCTGTCACAGACACACACACTTTCTCTCCCTCTGACACACACACACACACACACACACACACACACAGAACTTAAGAGTGAAATAATCAGTACAATACATAAATAAGCTAGGAGAATTGCTTTTCATGCTGTTTCAAAGTTACACATGCTGTTAAAACACCCCCACATACTGAGAGAATACCTGGATCATAGTGGGTTATGGGAAGAACACTGAGGCTTGAGGGAAGAAGAAGCACCCGTTTGAATTCAATACAAATCTCAAGCACCACCCAGCCCAGTGAAGAATCATTAGTAGGAATCAAATAGAAAGATTCAGAGTGTAGAAAGTGAGTGAACAAACCAGCGGCACACTGCAGTTATCAAATGGCTCCAGGTCAACAACCAATATATAAAGATCTGCTTCTCCCTTGTTACTCCCAATACAACCCCCAGTGTCCCCACCACCTCCTCAATCTCACACACACACACACACACACACACACACACACAATAGTAGCAATCTTCATCATCATCAGCTCCCCAGTTCCTAATAGTAATAATAAATAGTAATAGCATCAATAAACAGAACCAGTCAGTCTCAGTAATGTCACTGGTTGTTGTTGTTGGTCAGTCAGCCCACTAGGGGGAGCCCTTCCTAAGTCTGTGCCTCCGGTAGGGGCAGCCCAGGCACGCAAGGTGCGGTCGGAGGAGCGAGACCGTTCGCCCCGCAACAAAGCAGTCCCTTGGTTGCCGTGGCAGCTGATGGGTCACTGATGCCCCCCCCGTTGAGGTTCCGGTAGGGTCGTCGGGGTGGAACGCGGCTAGGGGTTGGCACCCCCTTCAGGCAGACGGATGGAAAGCTCAGACCAATCAGACAGCAGCCCGGACAGGAAATTACCTCATCTTGTTCAGGGGCGGGGCCAGCAGGAGGGCCCGGGATTGCGGCGCGGTAGCCGCTAGCCCTCCAGCCATTTGGACGACCGACGACCACCATCGCCGAGCCATTGTTGTTGTCCAGACAAGGGAGAGGAGGGAGGGAGGGAGGGGCATTGGAGACTGGGTGGCCCCATCCGTTAGGCTGCAGAAACAGGGAGGAAGAGGACGAGGCTGGATGTAGTAGACGTCTCCCTGGTGTAGGGACAGCACCCTCTAGTGTGTCAGGAGACCTACTGCAGTCCATAGGCTCCCCCAGAGAAAAACCTTCCTCGTCTTCCTCTTCCAGAGGATCCAGAGACACCATGTCCAGGTCCAGAGGCAGCCCTGAATCATCTGACACGTCCTCCACCATCCCTCCCTTCAACTTCCTCCTTTCATCCTCCACCATCCCTCCCTTCTCCTTCCTCTTTTCATCGTCCACCATCCCTCCCTTCTTCTTCCTTTCATCCTCCACCATCCCTCCCTTCTCCTTCCTCCTTTTATCCTCCAACTCCTCTACCCCCTCCTCTTCCTCCTCTTTCCCCAAGCTTTGCAGGTCGGGGTCCCGGAGGAGGGAGAGTGTTCGCCCCGGCTCGGGGGTGCAGGGGAGGGACTGGCAGCGTCGGGGGGGCCCACGGAGTAAGAGGTTTCCCCTGAGGGGGGGAGAGGCGCAGGGGTCAGGCTGCTGGGGGAGGGTGAAGGTCAGGGAGATGACAGACTTGCTGGGGGTGTCGTAGAGCTTGATGCGGCCCCCATTCAGGTCCTGCCGCAGGGAGAAGGGGTTGACCCGGGCCGGGGTGCCCAGTGGGGGCGTCGTTGGGGGAAGCATTTCAGACTGGCTCCGTGACAACTGCTGGTCGCCGGGGCGACAGAGGGAACTCCGTCGTCGGTAGGGGCTGATGTGGACAGTGGCGGGTTCTGAGGAGAGATAATCACCCAGAGGGATGGCAGTCTTCCTCTCCTCCTCTCCTCTCTCCATCCCCTCCAGCAAGACCACAATCTCAGAGAACGAGGGACGTATCTTTGCATTCATCTGAGAAAGAGGGAGAAACAGAGTGAGGGGAGCAGGAGGAGTGTAAACAGTGCCTACTTTTTGGAATGTATGGTTGGTTTTAGGTTGTCAGTCTGTGCATTTACAGTAAGTATGTACAGAGTCATGGATGCATGCAATTATTATGAAGTCAGTCAATCTCTCAGGCTGTCAGTCTGTCTATATCTTACATTGCAGCAGAGGACTGCAAGGTTGAGGAATGGTGTAGGACAGTCACCAACCAGGTTCTCAAAGGCATCCACGTCTAGGCCAAAGTCCTGCACACACAGAGGATCATCATCATCATCATCATCATCTTTTAATGTAGCCGACTACCTGTCAATCAGTTTGTCTGACTAGGTTTAAAAAACATACATGTTGTAGTTCTCCATAATACCCACCTGGTGGAGACATACACTGTGATAGATTTATACTCATTAAAGTGGAACCGACAGCGTTCTAGCAACATGAAATCTCATTAAAATCTGTTCATATAGACCCACCAGGAAGAATATGAAATTATATATTATATATAATTTTCTGACAAGCGAGCACTTAGATATTTTCATTTTCACAATGTCATAAATTCTTAAGAATGTTTGGGAATTACATACTGTATACTAAGTAAGGCATTTGTGAAAATTCTATAGCAATACATAAAGAGTGGAAAAGCGGCCATGTGTTTGGACAATTAATAGACACTGCAGTAAATAAAACCAGAGTCTATGCAGTCAGGTGCCAATAAACAGCTTCCATTGGCCTTCATGCAAATAAGCCATTTGCCACACCGCCCTGCCATCGTTCACTTTGAACTAACTGGACTGTGTGTTGACAGACAATAGCAACAGCGCGACTTTAGATAATTAAAACCAATAAAATACACCTAAATGGATTTCTGCAAATACCACAGGAGTACTCTTACATTTGGGAACTGTACAGTCCTATTTATTAAGCAACCATGAAAAGGCAGGCTCTCTCCCTCAGTTATCCACATCAACAATACCAACAACTAATGTAAGCCAGAGAAGGATGAGCCAAAATCTAATGAGGGAACATTAGACAAACCCTCGCAAACTTGCGCTGATAAACGATGGGGAATAGTAACTTGCCTGCTCGTCCTTCTGCAGCTTGCCTGCCAATGCGATCAATGCCAAATATATTCGATTGACAAATAGCTACGGCTGTTCATAAATTGCCTCCAGTTTGTCAGTGCCACGTTTTCGTTCGTAAAATCAGAGCATTGTCAGATCGTCTGTTCGTAACTGTAGGCCGCACGATTGACACTGGACACTGGCTGAGGAGTAGGTAGGGTTGATCCCAGTGTTCCTCACAACGGCACCCAAGCTAACTGGCTAAAGTTGTCTAGCTTGCTAGCTACACAAATGAAAGAACATCTCACTGACCATTTTACTCGCCCTAGCAGAGCTGGTTAGGCTGTTTACATCAGTGGAGGCTTGAGAGGAGAACGGCTCATAATAAATGGCTGGATCGAAGCAAATAGAATAGCATCAAACCATGCGTTTGATACCATTCCACTCATCCGCTGTTACTTGTTTTGCCTACATTTTTTGACACTGGTGATATTCAGCGCGTGTTGGGCGTTCATCAATCTACCAAGAAACGCATTGGTGAATTATATTAATTCATTGAACTGCATCCATCTATTCTGCCAACAATACCTTATTGTAAGTCATGGAACGATGAGTCAAATAGAACCCATGTCTAAAACCTCTTATGAAGTTGGTTTTGTAGCATAAACTGGGAATTTGATATGTTTTACTGATATTCTGATTGTCTGTTTGTTTCATATCTGCAAAGTATTTAAAACGCTGTCAGTTCCACTTTAAACCTCACATGCAGTTGGAACTGGTGCCCTGTACTGCAGCGACTAAATATCCAAGTCTTCCACTGTAGTTGCATGTGATAATGTGCAATAAGGACAGGGAAGGCACTTCTTTTCTGGGTCAAAGTGGAAAAAAAAGTGGTGTTGAATGGGTCGGATTAAGGGTTTACACTGTCAGTTTGTTGTGTGATAGTATTAAAGCCTTGATTTAGGGTTGTGTGATCGTGTAAAAAGGAAAAGCATTGGTTTACTGTGTGCCTGTCATACACTGCGGTGTGTGTGTGTGTCTGTGTGTGTGTTTGTGTCTGTGTGTGTGTTTGTGTCTGTGTGTGTGTCTGTGTGTGTACCTCAGTGCGAGGTAGGAAGTCCGGATCAGCCTCTATTCGTGCGATGATCTCACACAGGATGATTCCATAAGCAAACACATCCACCTAGGGGTCAGAGGTCAGAGTCAGCCAATCACATCTGATCAATAACATCTCACTTGACATATTCACAATAATACACATTTAAAGAGTCTGGTCATATGCTAGAGACATATATTAGCAAGGCCCACTAGACACAACCAGAATAACACGAAACAGTTCTCCTTACAGATTACATTACAGCATAGTATTATTGCATTATATTACTGTGTTAGCTTTGTCTAATTATGCACCCGGACCGTTGAGATAGCAGTCAGGAAACAGTTAACTACTGTCAAAGATTTGTATAACTTAATGAACTAAGATAGACCACAGCCTGTTGTTTCCAACGGAAACAAATGAGCCATAGTGGGCAGAACAAGCATTGAGGTGGGCAGAGCCAAGCACGAACTATCTGTGCTACTGTTAGTACCTTTTCATCATAGACCTCTCCTCTCAGCACCTCCGGGGCCATCCAGTAGGGGGAGCCCACCACGGCCAGAGGCTGCTGATCAGCCCCGTCACTGGAGGAGAGGAAAATAACACATTAATATAGAACACATTTATTTTTCAGGCGTGAAAAACAGAATAGAATGTACAACGCATTTAACTAACTCATCTAGACTGTAGGCTATATGTGCATTCCTGATGGGAATATGGGGAGCCAGTCATATAGTTATCCTGCAATCTGGGGAACTTTCTCTCAGCACTAACCAGTAGTCTGGAATCTTCTCTGCCAGACCAAAGTCTCCCACTACTGCAGTGAACACACCATTCTCACAGCGCACCAGACAGTTCTATAAGAGAGAGAGGAGAGAGCGGGCATATGGGTGTGAGAGATGAAATGGAGGATTAGCGCAAGATGAAGTGAAGGGAAGTGTTACTGTGTGTCTGTCTGGTCCCCTGTATGCTCCTACCTTGGAGGTGAGGTCTCTGTGGAAGATGCCCTTGCTGTGGAGGTACTGCAGGCCGCAGGCGATGTCCTGAGACAGGCCCATCCTCACCGACCACGACAGGTACCTGTCACTGTCCAGCAGCTGCTCCAGGTTACCCCCGTTGATGTACTGTAGGTAACCATGACAACAGCACATACACGTCAAGCATCTCATGCAGTGAATGAGATTGAGTCCATTCCAGACACACAGATTCTGTGCATGCCTTACATAATTAACCCTACACTAAATTGATGTGGTTCCTGAAACGTTAAACATTTCCATAGGCATTGTAAGGACCTGATATTCTGTAGAGACCTTAGCCTATGTTCTTTGCAGGTCTTTGTAATTTAAATGGAATGCAACCCATCTCTTCATTACTTTCTATGGCCCATGCATGCAGCCAATTCCGTTACCATGGACACTATTGTCTCTAGAAGATAAAATGCAAGGATTCCCTCCAGAGAGACAAAACCAGGATGAGTTTACCTCAGTTAGAGCATGGAGCTGGCCCTCGTGCACACATACTCCCAGGAACCTGAGCAGGTAGGCACAGAGAGAGAGAGAGACATTTCAAAATACACTGAAAACATCCAAAATACATAATCTATACAGCTAAAAACAACAATGTGATTTCTAACCTAGTTGACAGAGGCTTCAATGATTCCAACAATGTCTTACAATTTGAAGAGAGTTTGTGTGTGTGTGTCCTCTTGTCTGATAATGGTTGCAGCAGTTTACTAGCTAGCTTTCTGTCTGTCCATCTTTCCAGATTTAACAGTAAAAAAATGTTTTAGCTAGCCAGCTAATTGACAGCAAGTGTGTACATTGTGCATGCAGTGTGTGTGTGTCTAGCTCTAGACATACCCGAGTATATTGGGGTGGCAGAGCCGGTTCATGAGCTGGACCTCCCTGAGCATGTTGGCCTTGTTGCTGGCCAGAGTGTTCATCTTTAGGGCCATCACCTGGCCTGAGATCCTGTGCTGCACCTGCAGGGGGAGACAGAGAGCAGCACTGCTTCAGACAACCATAGAGATTAGTGTTATTATTATTATTTTTATTTAGCCTTTATTTAACTAGATAAGTCAGTTAAGAACAAATTCTTATTTACAATGACGGCCTACACCAGCCAAACCCGGACGACACTGGGCCAACTGTGCACCGCCCTATGGGACTCCCAATCATAGCCGGTTGTGAGACAGCCTGCATTCGAACCAGGGTGTCTGTAGTGACACCTCAAGCACTGTGCAGCTTAGGGTTTGAGGAGGGTAAGCTGATCCTAGATCTGTGCTTAGGGTTTGAGGAGGGCAAGGGCTGAGATGGGGTGAAAGAGAGGACTGGGTGGTATTCACTATAGACAATCATAGAGATGAGGTGAGAGAGAGGACTGGGTGGTATTCACTAGAGACAACCATAGAGATGAGGTGAGAGAGAGGACTGGGTGGTATTCACTAGAGACAACCATAGAGATGAGGTGAGAGAGAGGACTGGGTGGTATTCACTAGAGACAACCATAGAGATGATGAGAGAGGACTGGGTGGTATTCACCAGAGACAACCATGAAGATTAGGTGAGAGAGAGGACTGGGTTGTATTCACTAGAGACAACCATAGAGATGAGGTGAGAGAAAGGACTGGGTGGTATTCACTAGAAACTAAATGGCAGAAAGTGGACCGAAACAGTGGGAAGAGAAAGAGGAGGTGGATGTGTTGTGTTGTGTGTTAGCTGCCATTAGTGAGTAAGTGGTGTATATATACTAGCATGTGACATGTGTTATGATCAATGATTGGTTGTAGACCTACGTGTGGCTTTTTGCTTATATCTGGACCTGTCAGACTGTGTATGTGTGTGTGGTGGTGGGGTGTGGGGGGGGGGAATTCTTCTATCCTTGTGGGGACCTAAAATTCCCAAAACAATTGTAAATCAAGGAAAACTCTCCCTCATGTTCCCCATGAGGACAAAGGCTATTTTAAGCTTAGGGGTTAGGTTTACAATTAGGGTTAGGTAGGAGTTAGGTTTAGGGTTACAGGTTAAGGTTCTGGAAAATAGGATTGTGAATGGAAATACATTTTAGGTCCCCATGAGGTTAGAAGAACATAAAGTGTGTGTGTGTGGTGTGGTGTGGTGTGTGTGTATTTAATAGCCGCTCCGCACTAATAGGCTTTCTGGATTTCCCATCACCCCTCTTGATCTGCACAAATCCAGGGTACCGTCACTGTGACATCACAACATAGACAAGACCGTCTCAGCCTCTTAAACACACACACACACACACTTTCAAGCAAAAACACATCAGTCAACTCTTAAAATGTAAACCTATATGACGTGGGACTAAAACATGGGCTGTAAAACGATTTCCATTGCAAAGACCAATGCAAAACAGTGTCAGCTTTAGTATCATTGAATGAATGAAGCAAAAACAGGATTTTGAAAAAGCCAATCAAACGATTAGTGAATATTAACTATTGACGGCATGAGCGGTGTAAATAAAAAAAAAAACATGTATTTAACCTTTATTTAACTAGGCAAGTCAGTTAAGATCCAAGAGGGCGTAGCAGTAATACGTGTGTTATTTTGTCCTGTGTAAATATAAATGTTTGTTCTTAGTTTTTTTGTATATATTTCAATCTCTTTTTTCTATTTTTGAATTAAATATACCTTTCTGCAACCCGCCTCACTCAATGTGGTACGGATCTGTTATTTTTTTAGACCTTACAACGGATCATCGCAGCTCGCTAGCTGCTATTGTGGCTAACGCCCCTGTCCAGAAGCAAGCACCAGTTAGCCTCAAGCTAGGCCCATATCCCGGCTAGCCAACAAAGTACACCAACTATAATACCTCTCTTGCCAATTGGACGGGACCCTTTGTCGACACGGAGCCCCGCCGATCCATCACGACTGGTCTGCGAACGTAATTCGGACAATGTGCTCTCAACCGGCCTCTGCATTGTGGATGTCGGTGAAGACCCATCTGCTAGCCCCGGCCCGCTAGCTTTCTGAACGGCGTGTCTCCCGCTCGCCTAACGTAGTAACAACTACCGAACGGCTCCCTGTTTCATCTATTGCTGCTCATTGGACCCTATGATCACTCGGCTACACAGCTGATGCCTGCTGGACTGTTTATTAACACGGTACTTAATTTTTTTATCTGTCGGCCCCAGCCCCAGCCTCCAACTCAGGCCTTGTGTGTAGCTATCTGACTCTCTGCTGCCCATTCATCGCCATTTACCCGTTGTTGTCTTAGCTGTTTACCCGTTGTTGTCTTACCCCTTGTTGTCTTAGCTCTCCAATCAACACCTGTGATTGCTTTATGCCGCTCTCTAATATCAATATGCCTTGTATACTGTTGTTTAGGGTAGCTCTCGTTGTTTTATTTTACTGCGGAGCCCCTAGTCCCGCTCAACATGACTTAAGATATCTCCTTTGTCCCCCCCCCCCCACACATGCGGAGACCTCACCTAGCTTAACTGGTGCCTCCAGAGATGCAACCTCTCTCATCGTCACTCAATGCCTAGGTTTATCTCCACTATACTCACACCATACAATACCCTTGTCTGTACACTATGCCTTGAATCTATCCTACCACGCCCAGAAATCTGCTCCTATATTCTCTGTTCCCAACGCACTAGACGACCAGTTCTTATAGCCTTTAGCCGTACCCTCATCCTACTCTGTTGATGTAGAGGTTAACCCAGGCCCTGTGTGTCCCCAAGTGCTCTTATTTGTAGACTTCTGTAACCGCAAAAGCCTTGGGTTCATGCATGTTAACATCAGAAGCCACCTCCCTACATTTGTTTTACTCACTGCTTTAGCACACTCCGCCAACCCTGATGTCCTGGCCGTGTCTGAATCCTGCCCTGGGAAGATCACCAAAAATTCTGAAATTTCCATCCCAAACTACAACATTTTCCATCAAGATAGAACTGCTAAAGGGGGCGGAGCTGCAATTTACTGCAGAGATCTGTCATACTATCCAGGTCTATGCCCAAACAGTTTGAGCTACTTTAAAAAAATACATCTCTCCAGAAATAAGTCTCTCACTGTTGCAGCTTGTTATAGACCCCCCCCTCAGCTCCCAGCTGTGCCCTGGACACCATATGTGAATTGATTGCCCCCCATCTATCTTCAGAGTTCGTACTGTTAGGTGACCTAAACTGGGACATGCTTAACACCCCGTCCGTCCTACAATCTAAGCTAGAGGCCCTCAATCTCACACAAATTATCAAGGAACCAACCAGGTACAACCCTAAATCCGTAAACATGGGCACTCTCATGGATATCATCTTGACCAACTTGCCCTCTAAATACACCTCTGCTGTTTTCAACCAGGATCGCAGCGATCACTGCCTCATTGCCTGCGTTCGTTATGGGTCCGCGGTCAAACGACCACCCCTCATCACAGTCAAACGCTCCCTAAAACACTTCAGCGAGCAGGCCTTTCTAATCGACCTGGCCCAGGTATCCTGGAAGAATATTGACCTCATCCCGTCAGTAGAGGATGCCTGGTTGTTCTTTAAAAGTGCTTTCCTCACCATCTTAAATAGGCATGCCCCTTTCAAAAAATGTAGAACTAAGAACAGATATAGCCCTTGGTCCACTCCAGACTTGACTGCCCTTGACCAGCACAAAAACATCCTGTGGCATTCTGCATTAGCATCGAATAGCCCCTGTGATATGCAAGTTTTTAGGGAAGTCAGGAACCAATATACTCAGTCAGTTAGGAAAGCAAAGGCTAGCTTTTTCAAATTGAAATTTGCTTCCTGCAGCACGTTTTGGTACACTGTAAAGTCCATGGAAACACTGTCACCACCAATAAATCCACGATAATCGAGAACTTCAATAAGCATTTCTCTATGGCTGGCCATGCTTTCCACCTGGCTACCCCAACCTCGGCAAACAGCTCTGCACCCCCCGCAGCAACTAACCCAAGCCCCCCTGCTTCTCCTCCAGACAGCTGATGTTCTGAAAGAGCTGCAAAATCTGGATCCCTACAAATCAGCTGGGCTAGTCAATCTGGGCCCTCTCTTCCTAAAATTATCCGCCGCCATTGTTGCAACCCCTATTACTAGCCTGTTCAACCTATCTTTCGTATCGTCTGAGATTCCTAAAGATTGGAAAGCGGCCGCGGTTATCCCCCTCTTCAAAGGGGGAGACACTCTAGACCCAAACTGTTACAGACCTATATCCATCCTGCCCTGCTTTTCTAAAGTCTTCGAAAGCCAAGTTAACAAACAGATCACCAACCATTTCGAATCCCACTGTACCTTCTCCGCTATGCAATCTGGTTTAAGAGCTGGTCACGGGTGCACCTCAGCCACGCTCAAGGTCCTAAACGATATCATAACCGCCATCGATAAAAGACAGTACTGTGCAGCCATCTTCATTGACCTGGCCAAGGCTTTTGACTCTGTCAATCACCGTATTCTTATTGGCAGACTCAACAGCCTTGGTTTCTCTAATGACTGCCTCGCCTGGTTCACAAACTACTTCTCAGATCGATTTGACACACTGAATTCTGAGGGCCTGTTGTCCGGACCTCTGGCAGTCTCTATGGGGCTGCCACAGGGTTCAATTCTCGGGCCGACTCTTTTCTCTGTATATATCAATGATGTCGCTCTTGCTGCGGGTGATTCTTTGATCCACCTCTACGCAGACGACACCATTCTGTATACATCTGGCCCTTCTTTGGACACTGTGTTAACAAACCTCCAGACGAGCTTCAATGCCATACAACACTCCTTCCGTACTGGTCATCCCCAAAGCCAACACCTTTTTTGGCCACCTTTCCTTCCAGTTCTCTGCTGCCAATTAATGGAAGAATTGCACACAAAAAAAAAAAAAATCGCTGCAGCTGTACACAGATTTTTCTATTGTGTTATTGACTGTTTATCCCATGTGTAACTCTGTGTTGTTGTTTTTGCCGCACTGCTTTGCTTGTTTTCAACTGGTCTACCTGGTTAAATAAAGGTGAAATATATATATATATATTTTTAATAACAAATTTACAATGACGACCTAGGAACAGTTGGTTAACTGCCTTGTTCAGGGGTCAATGATGAAGAGAGATTTACATGAAGCCACTCCTGTGACACATATGGCAAGTTGAGAATCAGGTCTAGTGAACAGCATTAAACATAGTATTCCTCCCAAATATCACCCCATTCCAATCCCTGTATAGTGCACTACTTCCTGCTTAAAGAAATCAACAACAACAAAATGCTAATCCACCAAGACTGTTTCCACTGCCGCTTGATCCTCAGGGAAAACTAAAGGGACCATGGCTGACCAGCAAACCAATGTTGATTGGTTAAAATGAAGGTTAAGATAGGGTTAGGGATAAGGTAAGGGTAACATTCAGATGTTGGCTAGTTGGGCTGTCAATGGGATGTTGGTCAGAGAAGTCCCTTAGTCTCTCTAGCATGCCTCAGTGGAGGGTGTAAACATTTGAAAGAGCCAATCGTGTCAGCCACGGCATATTTGAATTCTATTGTCGTTGATGTCTGTTATCAGGAAGTTGCCCCACACTATGCCTGAGGTCATAATATATATATGTAACCTTTTAAATGTTTAATCTCCAAGTTCAGTTTTATGACTGACTGAATAAACACTTCCCACTGACAGAATGATGATAACACCCTTTGGAAGCAAAGTACAACCTTTACATACAGTTGAAGTCGGAAGTTTACATACACGTTAGCCAAATACATTTAAACTCAGTTTAACACAATTCCTGAGATTTAATCCTAGTAAGAATTCCCTGTCATGTCAGTTAGGATCACCACTTTATTTTAAGAATGGGAAATGTCAGAGTAGAGAGAATGATTTATTTCAGCTTTTATTTCTTTCATCACATTCTCAGTGGGTCAGAAGTTTACAAAACACTCAATTAGTATTTGGTAGCATTGCCTTTAAATTGTTTAACTTGGGTCAAACGGGTAGCCTTCCACAAGCTTCCCACAATAAGTTGGGTGAATTTTGGCCCATTCCTCCTGACAGAGCTGGTGTAACTGAGTCAGGTTTGTAGGCCTCCTTGCTCACACACACACACACACACCTTTTCAGGTCTGCCCACCAATTTTCTATAGATTTGAAGTCAGGGCTTTGTGATGGCCACTCCAGTACCTTGACTTTGTTGTTCTTAAGCCATTTTGCCACAACTTTGGAAGTATGCTTGGGGTCATTGTCCTTTTGGAAGACCCATTTGCGACCAAGCTTTAACTTCCTGACTGATGTCTTGAGATGTTGCTTCAAAATATCAACATAATTTTCTTTCCTCATGATGCCATCTATTTTGTGAATGGCACCAGTTCCTCCTGCAGCAAAGCACCCCCACAACATGATGCTGCCACCCCTGTGCTTCACGGTAGGGATGGTGTTCTTCGGCTTGCAAGCCTCCCCCTTTTTCCTCCAAACATAACAATGGTCATTATGGCCAAACAGTTCTATTTTTGTTTCATCAGACCAGAGGATATTTCTCCAAAAAGTACAATCGTTGTCCCCATGTGCAGTTGCAAACCGTAGTGTGGCTTTTTTATGGCGGTTTTGAAGCAGTGTCTTCTTCCTTGCTGAGCGGCCATTCAGGTTATGTCGATATAGGACTCGTTTTACTGTGGATATAGATACGTTTGTACCTGCTTCCTCCAGCATCTTCACAAGGTCCTTTGCTGTTGTTCTGGGATTTATTTGCACTTTTCGCACCAAAGTACGTTCATCTCTAGGAGACAGAACGTGTCTCCTTCCTGAGCGGTATGACGGCTGCGTGGTCCCATGTGTTTATTCTTGCATACTATTGTTTGCACAGATGAACGTGGTACCTTCAGGCATTTGGAAATTGCTCCCAAGGAAGAACCAGACTTGTTGAGGTCTACAATTTCTTGGCTGATTTCTTTTTGATTTTCCTATGATGTCTCTTTGCTTGATGTCAAGCAAAGAGGCCTTGAAATACATCCACAGGTACACCTCCAATTGACTCAAATTATGTAAATTAGCCTATCAGAAGCTTTTAAAGCCATGACATCATTTTCTGGAATTTTCCAAGCTGTTTAAAGGCACAGCCAACTTAGTGTATGTAAACTTCAGATCCACTGGAATTGTGATACAGTGAATTATAAGTGAAATAATCTGTAAACAATTGTTGGAAAAATTACTTGTGTCGTGCACAAAGTAGATGTCCTAACTGACTTGCCAACACTATAGTTCGTTAACAATAGATTTGTGGAGTGGTTGAAAAACGTGTTTTAATGACTCCAACCTAAGTGTACGTAAACTTCCGACTTCAACTGAACTGGGAGGTGCACACACGCAAACACACACGGGCACAAACACACGTGTACAAAATAAACACCCAGTTCCACCCTTAGGTGATGTGACTAACTTATAGAGGAAGGAAATTAAGGCTCTTATCCAAGACAAACTGAAGTGTGCAAACATATGAAAGGTTGGACTGTATTTGCAGACCCACCTAACTAGAGAGAGAGAGAGGTTCAGACCCACCTAACTAGACAGAGAGGGGGAGGTTCAGACCCATCTAACTAGAGAGAGAGGGGGAGGTTCAGACCCATCTAACTAGAGAGAGAGGGGGAGGTTCAGACCCACCTAACTAGAGAGAGGGGGAGGTTCAGACCCACCTAACTAGAGAGAGGGGGAGGTTCAGACCCAC
>QNTS01003546.1:64420-87445 GCA_003317085.1 Hucho hucho | reverse complement strand
CTTGGCCCAGTGAACACATTGATGTTGTGTATCAGTAATGTACTGTATCTTGGCCCAGTAAACACATTGATGTTGTGTAACAGTAATGTACTGTATCTTGGCCCAGTGAACACATTGATGTTGTGTATCAGTAATGTACTGTATCTTGGCCCAGTAAACACATTGATGTTGTGTATCAGTAATGTACTGTATCTTGGCCCAGTGAACACATTGATGTTGTGTATCAGTAATGTACTGTATCTTGGCCCAGTGAACACATTGACTGTCATGTTAATAGTCTGTGGTGGTGGTGGGAGACGTAACGTCATGGGCATTTGCATTTATACAGCAGCCACTGACCTTGAGGTTTGGAAACAAACACACACACGTCCCCACACACTGATGAGCTCACCATCACACCAGTTCACAGTGAAGCTGTTATAGTTTAAATTTAAGATGCACACACTCTAAACACACAAACACTGTAAACACACACACACACACACACTGTAAAAACACACACACACACACTGTAAACACACACACACACACAGGCTGTGAGGGCCTGAGAGGTAATCAGCTTAGTGTGAGCAGTGAGCGCGACCTGTTCTCACGTAATCACAGAGTCCTCTCCTCCTATCTGGCAGGGCAGGGGCACAGTACCACTGAGATACACACCTCTCTGGCAGGGCAGGGACACTGTACCACTGAGACACACACCTCCCTGGCAGGGCAGGGACACAGTACCACTGAGATACACACCTCTCTGGCAGGGGCACAGTGCCACTGAGACACACCTCTCTGGCAGGGCAGGGGCACAGTGCCACTGAGATACACACCTCTCTGGCAGGGAAGGGGCACAGTACCACAGAGACACACACCTCTCTGGCAGGGCAGGGGCACAGTGCCACTGAGACACACCTCTCTGGCAGGGCAGGGGCACAGTGCTGGAGCACGCACATAGAACACTACAGAGGGAGACATACAGTATGTACACATTCCCATGCATATAAACACACACTAAGAATCTTAGACTAGTACATACACACACACACTCATAGTATCGCTTCATATTCATCGCCAAACCCACTGGCTCCAGATCATCTATAAGTCTTTGCTAGGCAAAGTCCTGCCTTATCTCAGCTCACTGGTCAACATAGCAGCACCCACCCGTAGCACGCGCTCCAGCAGGTATATTTCACTGGTATCTCTACCTGCACATTCATCTTCTGCACATCTATCATTCCTGTGTTTAATTGCTATATTGTAATTATTTCGCCACTATGGCCTATTTATTGCCTTACCTCCCTTATCTTACCTTATTTGCACACACTGTATACAGACTTTTGCTATTGCGTTATTGACTCTGTTTGTTTATTCCATGTGTAACTCTGTGTTGTTGTTTGTGTCGCACTGCTTTGCTTTATCTTGGCCAGGTCGCAGTTGTAAATGAGAACTTGTTCTCAACTGGTTTACCTGGTTAAATAAAGGTGAAATAAAATAAATTAAAAAAAAATTAAACACACTAACAGTATACACACACCCACAACCAAACACACCCTTAGGTCCAAGATCATGTTCACTGATTGATGGGGATGGTGGTCCTCCATCAATGGTGATGTATGCGATGTAGCCTACGTGCGTGTCTTCTATGTGTGTGTGATGTACCCGTGTTTACGTGTGTATGACACCGGAGAGATTCCCACCTCTTTCACCATGTCGAAACCTTTTGTTAGTGTATACTGAACCAGTCACTAAGAAGTAGGCTAGATCCCTGCCCAACAATGGACTAAAGAGTCTAACCTTACTCCTTATAGTCCAAGGACCTTACATGTTCTGTTTAGAGGTGGATTGGCTCTGAAACATAAAGCTCTCTACTTTCATTTCACATCAACATTATTTCACAAATGCAAAATACACACTGTTTTTAACACAGTTGCAGCCGACAGTATTCTTCTGTGACAACACGTTTGTGGCGTCTGTCTTCCATTTACACAGGAGTTCGGGGACGCAGATAGCTAATGAGCGCAGACAGTACACTCGGTCTGCCGTCTGTTTTCGGTAAACAAGCGCTGTACCCTCGAGATATGTCAGTGTGGGAAACCTAACATATAGAAATGGATCCTTTTTTTTTTTAAAGCATAGAAATGTGAGTTATAGATTTGCCATCGCAGTGAGCGCTGTATCTTGGCCCAGACAAAAGCGGTAGATCTGTTCTATGTGTGCTATTTCTATCCTTCCATTGCTTAAGTTTCGTTTTTGCATCTTTTACTTTCGGTTTTGAAAACCAACTTCAAAACAGCTGAAAATACAATATTTTTGGTTATTGAAAAGATATTTCACAGCGGTTTAGATGGTACAACGATTCTCTACACTCTGAGTGATTTAATGTTCAGACCGAGCGGCACGGCTCTTAACAAAACTCTCTCCACAGAAGAGTCCTTCAACCAATGACTTATGTGTAATGTAATGAAACTGAGAGTCATGAGCAACGGCTAGCTAGATCCTAGCAGCTGTACTAATGAGATGTGTCTCTCAGGGGGTCTGTCATCTATACCGAGAATAACAAGGTTGTGATGTCTGCCGTCAACAGCCCTACACATATGTTCCTGTGTGTGACCTATTGACCTGTATATTATGATGAACCTTGTGTAGCAAGCTGGACTTAAAGAGGTGATGCCCTTGGTCAAAGGCTAGGCACACTACTACTTCCTGCGCCATCAAGGTTCAGACCTCATGGATCATGGCAGAAGTAGTAGTATGCTGCACATATATACAATAAGGCTATACATTGTTTTAGCATTGCAATAGAATATCATACAGTGAAGAATTAACTGGTTTTGATAACTTGGATTAAAGACTCACCTTGAAGACCTCTGAAAAGAACCCTGACCCGATCTTCTCACAGACGAAGTCATCGATGCGCGCCAGGCTGGAAACGGCGCTCCGCAGTGCCCGGTACGACGACGGCCTGATCCGATTGGGCGCGTGAATACCGTGCAGCAGGGGCTCCGCAGCAACCTCCGCGTCGCTACTTTCGTCGTGCTCCATCACAGCGGCGCTTTCAGAGAGACACGGACACGTTTAAACCGCAGTCCGGCAACCATCGCCTCGGAATGACAAATGTCCTCCCTCGTGCGAGGGGATTAATTGGTTGTTGAAACCCCGGCAGAGACCCAGTGTCAGCTGTTACGGTCCTGATGAAATAATCGGGAAAATGAATATGCTTTCCCTTCTCACTAGATCAGCATCGCCATCACCTCTTGTCTCCCTCTCTTTCTACTCATTCAGTCCTCATGCGGAATCCAGCGTTCGGTGCGTGAGGAGGCTTGGTTCACTTCGTCATCCCGTTAACGGGTGATTCAGGCACTGAACGGTACCGTCGTCGCTGCTGACCGTGGAGGAGGGAGGCGGAAGTGCATGCAGCCGGTTTCTTCTCCTACAGCCAGCCTATCACAATGTCTCAGTCGATGTAGGCTCGTCCTAGCGGCTATGGAACCTATTGCTGCATGCAGAAAGACCACAGCTGTCTCTGCCAGGGAGAGAAGGAAGTCGTTTAAGAACAGAACCACCTCATTGCAATAGCTTAATCTGAATCTGATCGGCTACAATTAATCAACACTAGCTACATTGTAGCCCTATCAATAATCCCGATCCTACAGGGTGTTTATAGGATCCAATGTTGCTGTAGCAGACGGCCGCTACTAAACCACCTTGTGTGGCGATAAGCCATGCCCTCAGCTACTCGCTCCTCTCCACTTGACAAATAGAGCTGGTGAATTAAGCTGACTGACATAAACGGTGAAAATAAGACAGATCATCAAAATAAAACGAGCTTGATTGCACTTTCCATCAGAAACTGTAACGTTAGTAATGGAAGAGCTCGCTCAGAATACAAACGTAAATTCATTACCGGGGGATTTCTGCCTGGGTGATAGCTATAATGGCCGAATAAGACGGATATCCAACGGTTTTACCTGTCTTTGCAAAGCAGTATCGGATGATGTAGGAATTGTGTCGGCTTCTCGATCAAAACAATCACAATAGAATACTCGATCGTTACAATAACTGCAGATGGTCAATCGACGGTAAATCTACAGTGGACTTACACTCGATTTAGATTCGTTTCTTGGTCTGATCCCCGGTGCCGTCGATCTCTCCACCATAATAACGTTCCCTAGAAGCGCTTCTAAACGAGCTCTCTGATTGGACGAGACACGGGGCGGGGCCTGAGAGAAAAATAACGTGAAGCGGAAGTGTCACTGCAATGACACTTTTTTTCTTTCTAATATTGTATTGTTCTGCTACACTGCGCCACTGATGCTTTTTCTGTACACGCTGGAACTTGAAGCAATGGTGCCCCTCGCTGAAAACCCTCATGATGAGCTCAAACTACTGCAGATATTCAAACATATGGTCAGGTTAAAGATTCTAGAAATACATGTTTCTAAGCAAATTCATACTCTTTTGAGATTAAAGCAAGTTGCATAATTTGCAAGCTCATTTGAATAAAACATATTTTATTGCATATTTAACTGTTGGTATGTCGGTGGACACCATTCATTATCCATTCAAAACAATGCGCTTTTTTTATAGGCAGATTTTTTGCTTATCTTGGCAAATAAAAACATTACACTACAGGACAAAACAAAAGCACCATAGCTTCCACCAGGATGCAAAACATTACCTCACTGACCATGACAAATTCCCCCGACCATCCACATCAGTTTGTAATGAGCACATTAAAGTCTGACAGCTGAAAGTGAAAGATAATTCTAATGCCGCGTTCAAAACAACTGGGAACTCGGAAAATATACAAGGTAAAATCATGACGTCAGAAAGTCGGAACTCTAGAATGATTTATACCCAGTCGGAGCTCGTTTGTTTCCGTGATCCCAGTTGGTTTGAACGCACTGAGGTCGGAAGCCGGAGAATTCCGAGTTCCCAGTTGTTTTGAAGGCGGCAGAATTCTACGACCCTGAGTGATGACAGATTCTTATTATGGGACTGGTGTGTGCGTGGTGAATGATGACATCATTGCGTGATTTCGTTCTGAAGCGCAACACTTCAATCTGTGATGATTCAGTCACAGGAACCAAAGTTTTCCCTAGCCACCGTGCTTCTACATCTGCATTGCTTGCTGTTTGGGGTTTTAGGCTGGGTTTCTGTATATCACTTTATGACATCGGCTGATGTTAAAAGGGCTTTATAAATACATATGATTGAGAATACAAACAAACTGAATCGACTAGCTCAGGTTCTCCATTTCTCTTTCATTCATAGATCTGAACAGCACACAACCTTTGCAATGACAACCGGACATTCTATGCTATTGATAAAATGTAATTGGAGCATATACTCCCCCTGGTGGTCAAATTGAAGAAGACATTGTCAGCAGAAAAGATTAGCCTACATTTTTGAGATTGTGGGTCGGTTTTCCAGATACAGAGTAAGGCCACTCTTGGATTTACAAGCATGCTCAATGGCTTAATCTGTGTCCGGGAAACCAGCCTGAAGTGTACCATTGCTGCTAGGGGGAAATATAATGGTCAATTCCATGGAGAAAATGTCAAAAACACTTAGGAAATACAATGTTGTCCTCGGTATAATGTGCTTTTATTATAATATTTGTTCTGGCATAATAGTAGTAGGACAGTAACCATTGACATTTAATATGAAACATTATCACAAAGATATCCTTTCAAATGATCATAATATGCACATGTCTTTATACAGTAGATCACGTTAACCTTTTAACTTGTTGAAAAGTGCCAGTCATTTAAGAGACGTGGTATATCACATCACCCATCAATGCCTGTCATTAAAAAATATGGACTACACGATAATACATTACATTCTCAAAATACATTCGCTCTCCAATAAGGTTCCAACTTCTCTTTAGTTGTGGACAAATACAGTGTACAGAGAGAAAATCTTATTGGACATTACACAAAAAACAATTTGACGCAACATATAGCTGTCGGACAGTCACTATCTGCATCCCAAATGGCACCCTATTCCCTATATTATGCACTACCTTTTACCAGGGCCCATAGTAGTGCAATATGTAAGTAGTGCACTATGAAGGGAATAGGGCTCTGGTCAAATGTAGGGCACTATGTAAGGAATAGGGCTCTGGTGAAATGCAGGGCACTATACAGGGAATAGGGCTCTGGTCAAATGTAGGGCACTATGAAGGGAATAGGGCTCTGGTCAAAAGTAGTGCACTATGAAGGGAATAGGGCTCTGGTCAAATGTAGGGCACTATGAAGGGAATAGGATTCTGGTCAAATGTAGGGCACTATGTAAGGAATAGGGCTCTGGTGAAATGTAGGGCACTATACAGGGAATAGGGCTCTGGTCAAAAGTAGTGCACTATGAAGGGAATAGGGCTCTGGTAAAATGTTGGGCACTAGGTAGGGAATAGGGATCTGGTCAAATGTAGTGTACTATATAGGGAGTAATTTGGGACACAACCAGGAACAAACAACGACTGAACGCATAAAGGCTCTTTGGACAAGCATAGGACACTTTGTGACGAAGACACAACAGACATACTGTAGTGGACGAGTGACTCAGTAACCTAGCGATAGTCTGTTCTTAAAGAACGAATGAGAAGGCTGGACGACTGACAGGACAGCATGTGCAAAGAGACAGTGCGAGTGTGTCTGCCTTTCTGTGTCTGTGCATACATTCCTTTGCCCTCTAGGACTTTCATTATTCTCAGAATAAGCATCTCTGTATATTCACGATTTGGTCATTGACGTCCCGCGCCCGGTATCTAGCTGGGTGGTGGCAGTGGCGATGCTCCCCGGGTCTCTCCAACCTCCGAAGGTCTTCTCCAGGAACACAGCGGTGGCCAGGGAGAGACGGTCCTGCTGCTTCCCCACTACCAGCTGCAGCCCCAAGGGTAAACCCTCCACACTCAGCCCCAACGGACACTGGGTCACCGGAAGACCCAGAATGTTAAAGATACCTGTGAGGGATGAGAGAGGGGTACAGTGTCAGAGCTGCTAAAAATGTTGACACCAAAAAAGGTCTAGGAACTGTACTTCAGGCAAGGCCTGTCATCATTTAGGGTTAGATATTTTCCTGACCAGGTAAAGCTCATACGAGGCTCTGTAAACTACTACCTACCTTCCACCACTGAACTAGCTAAAGCACCACTGACCAGTGTTGACATGAGACCAAGCCAGCTAAAGCACCACTGACCAGTGTTGACATGAGACCAAGCTAGCTAAAGCACCACTGACCAGTGTTGACATGAGACCAAGCTAGCTAAAGCACCACTGACCAGTGTTGACATGAGACCAAGCTAGCTAAAGCACCACTGACCAGTGTTGACATGAGACCAAGCTAGCTAAAGCACCACTGACCAGTGTTGACATNGTACAGTGTCAGAGCTGCTAAAAATGTTGACACCAAAAAAGGTCTAGGAACTGTACTTCAGGCAAGGCCTGTCATCATTTAGGGTTAGATATTTTCCTGACCAGGTAAAGCTCATACGAGGCTCTGTAAACTACTACCTACCTTCCACCACTGAACTAGCTAAAGCACCACTGACCAGTGTTGACATGAGACCAAGCTAGCTAAAGCACCACTGACCAGTGTGGACATGAGACCAAGCTAGCTAAAGCACCACTGACCAGTGTAGGAGAAGTTGAAGGGGGTGAAGAGGGGGTGGTGGTGTTTGGGGGCGAGGTGGGGGTGAGAGGGGTAGAGCAGCACCCCGTCTGTCCCCAACAGTTCCTCCAGGTCCTTCTGGAGAGACTCCTTCTGCTGCAGGATGAACTGGGTGGGCTGGGACCTCTGGAACATCTCTACCAGGACCAGACCTGAGAGAGGAGGTAGAGAGAGGTAGAGAGAGAGAGAGAGAGAGAGAGAGAGAGAGAGAGAGAGGGAAAAGGACTGTAATTTGTATGTACCAACACACTCCCAGTCTGACGTGGGTTGGAACCAGTGAAACATTTCTACCAGGGCCAGACCTGAGGGGAGAGCGAGAAAAGGAGGGAGGAACAGAGAAGTAGGGGAGGCTTACTACATGTCCTTAAAACATCACATAACCATCACACACCATCACATAACCATCACACAGCATCAGATAACCATCACACACCTATGGCAGCCACGGTGTGCTTGGAGAGTCCCACAGTCCACTTAGCCATCTCCCATAGAGGCCACACCTTCTTCCCATGGTCAGACATCAGCTCTGCAAACGATGTGGGCTGCTGTTGGACGAACAGGCATATAGATCAGTAACACAATACTATACATTCAAGCACTCACCATACACTCAGAAACAAGCAAAAAGACACAAATAAATACACACCTTTCCATCCTTCCCCGGGGCTCCCATCATCGCACTCCAGATCTGGAAGGAGTATTTGAGCTGAGGAATCTTCAGCTGCTGAACTTTGACCCCCAGGTCTGCCTCCAGGCGCTCCACCACCTGGAGAAGACATAGTGACACTGAATTATCTAATGTTCTCTCTCTCCCTCCCTCCCTTTCTTTATTTCCATCTTCTAATATTCCTGTCTCTCCTGATTCAACCCTCTCCCTCATCTCTTATCTCCTTTATCTCTTACTCTCTCTATCTCCCCCCTTTCTTTCTCCCTATCAGTTCTTCTCTGCTCCTCCAACTCACCCTCCTCCCTCTCTCACCCTCCTCTGAGCCAGGACTATCTGTTTGTCTACAGGAGATACCAGAGGAACTCTCCTGTCTCCCGCCCCTCCTCCCTCTCTTTCTCTCTCTCACCCTCCTCTGAGCCAGGACTAGCTGCTGGTCGACAGGAGACACCAGAGGAGAGCCTCCATCATGAGGAACAGAGAAGAACCGTAATCTCTTCAGGTCCACCTCAGACGACAGCGACAACCTGCAGAGGGGGAGGGAGAGAGAGAGAACGAGGGGGAGACAGAAAGAGAGAGGATGTGGTCATATCTGGGTGTTATTAACATGCAGTCATTGTTATCTGTGCATGTTGTTGTTGTCCCACTGTACCTGTCAGCGTTGGCACCTCCCATAACTCTGAGCATGGGCAGCAGGTCCTGGGCGTAGCGACACATTGGGCCTGTACACAGGAAACCAGGCTGCTGCCCCGAGGCCAGGGGGAACTGACCCACGTTAGATACTACACCTACACAGAAAGAGAGAGGAGAACTGACCCACGTTAGATACTACACCTATAGAGAGACGATAACTGACCCACGTTAGATACCACACCTATACTGCAGAGACGGGAGAACTGACCCATGTTAGATACTACACCTACAGAGAGAGAGAGAGACCGAGAGAGAGAAAGAGAGAGAACTGACCCACGTTAGATACTACACCTATACTGTAGAGACAGGAGAACTGACCCACATTAGATACTACACCTATACTGTAGAGAGAGAACTGACCCACGTTAGATACTACACCTACAGAGAGAGGAGAACTGACCCACGTTAGATACTACACCTATACTGTAGAGAGAGGAGAACTGACCTACGTTAGATACTACACCTATAGAGAGAGGAGAACTGACCCACGTTAGATACTAAACCTATACTGTAGAGAGGAGAACTGACCCACACTAGATACTACACCTATAGAGAGGAAAGAGAATGGACAATATCAGTATAACAACCACACACACACACAAACACACATACAAACACAATCACACACACACCTGCAAGCAAACACAACCACACACAAAGCATGTGTGTCCATGTATGCTGATGATTCAATCATAAACACATCAGCAACCACAGCTAATGAAGTCACTGAAACCCTTAACAAAGAGTTGCAGTCAGTTTTGGAATGGGTGGCCATTAATAAACTGGTCCTAAACATCTCTAAAACTAAGAGCATTGTATTTAGTACGAATCACTCCCTAAATTCTAGACCTCAGCTGAATCTGGTAATGAATGGTGTGGCTGTTGAAAAAGTTGAGGAGACTAAATTACTTGGTGTTAGATTGTAAACTGTCATGGTCAAAACATATACAGTTGAAGTCGAAAGTTTACATACAGTCGTGGCCAAAAGTTTTGAGAATGACACAAATATTAATTTTCAAAGTCTGCTGCCTTAGTTTGTATGATGGCAATTTGCATATACTCCAGAATGTCATGAAGAGTGATCAGATGAATTGCAATTAATTGCAAAGTCCCTCTTGGCACACAAAAGGACCACCTGACATCATGGCAGTGATTCTCTCGTTAACACAGACGTGAGTGAATAACAGACAGGAAGCTTCAAAAGGAGGTTGGTGCTTGGAATCATTGTTCTTCCTTGGTCAACCATGGTTACCTGCAAGGAAACACGTGCCGTCATCATTGCTTTGCACAAAAAGGACTTCACAGGCAAGGATATTGCTGCCAGTAAGATTGCACCTAAATCAACCATTTATTGGATCATCAAGAACTTCAAGGAGAGCGGTTCAATTGTTGTGAAGAAGGCTTCAGGGCAGGGTGATTCAGCTGCGGGATCGGGGCACCAGCAGTACAGAGCTTGCTCAGGAATGGCAGCAGGCAGTTGTGAGTGCATCTGCATGCACAGTGAGGCGAAGACTTTTGGAGGATGGCCTGGTGTCAAGAAGGGCAGCCAAGAAGCCACTTCACTCCAGGAAAAACATCAGGGAGAGACTGATATTCTGCAAAAGGTACAGGGATTGGACTACTGAGGACTGGGGTAAAGTCATTTTCTCTGATGAATTCCCTTTCCGATTGTTTGCGGCATCCGGAAAAAAGCTTGTCCGGAGAAGAAAAGGTGAGCGCTATTATCAGTCCTGTGTCATGCCAACAGTAAAGCATCCTGAGACAATTCATCTGTGGGGTTGCTTCTCAGCCAAGGGAGTGGGCTCACTCACAATTTTGCCTAAGAACACAGCCATGAATAAAGAATGGTACCAACACATCCTCCGAGAGCAACTTCTCCCAACCATCCAAGAACAGTTTGGTGACGAACAATGCATTTTCCAGCATGATGGAGCACCTTGCCATAAGGCAAAAGTGATAACTAATTGGCTCGGGGAGCAAAACATCTATATTTTGGGTCCATGGCCAGGAAAATCCCCAGACCTTAATCCCATTGAGAACTTGTGGTCAATCCTCAAGAGGCGGGTGGACAAACAAAAACACACAAATTCTGACAAACTCCAAGCATTGATTATGCAAGAATGGGCTGCCATTAGTCAGGATGTGGCCCAGAAGTTAATTTACAGCATGCCAGGGCGGATTGCAGAGGTCTTGAAAAAGAAGGGTCAACACTGCAAATATTGAGTCTTTCCATCAACTTCATGTAATTGTCAATAAAAGCCTTTGACACTTATGAAATAATTGTAATCAATGCCAGAACAACAGCATAGGACCTTGTGAATATGCTGGAGGAAACAGGTACAAAAGTATCTATATCCATAGTAAAACGAGTCCTATATCGACATAACCTGAACGTCCACTCAGTAAGGAAGAAGCCACTGCTCCAAAACCACCAAAAAAAGCCAGACTACGATTTGTAACTCCACATGGGGACAAAGATAGTTGGAGAAATGTCCTCTGGTCTGATGAAACAAAAATAGAACTGTTTGGCCATAATGACCATTGTTATGTTTGGAGGAAATAGGGGGAGGCTTGCAAGTCGAAGAACACCATCCCAACCGTGAAGCACGGGGGTGGCAGCATCATGTTGTGGGGGTGCTTTGCTGCAGGAGGGACTGGTGCACTTCACAAAATAGATGCCATCATGAGGAAGGAAAATGTGTATATGTGGATATATTGAAGCAACATCTCAAGACATCAGTCAAGTTCTCCCGAGAACTGGGTCTTCCAAATGGACAATGACCCCAAGCATACTTCCAAAGTTGTGGTAAAATGGCTAAACCTCTTCGGGCTAGGGGGCAGTGTTCGGAGTTTCGTAGAGTCTGGCGTGCCCAAAGTAAAATGCCTGTTACTCAGGCCCAGAAACTAGGATTTGCACACAATTAGTAGTATTGGATAGAAAACACTGAAGTTTCTAACTCAAAATCAAATCAAATCAAATTTTATTTGTCACATACACATGGTTAGCAGATGTTAATGCGAGTGTAGCGAAATGCTTGTGCTTCTAGTTCCGACCATGCAGTAGTATCTAACAAGTAATCTAACAAATTCACAACAACTACCTTATACACACAAGAGTAAAGGAATGAATACGAGTATGTACATATAAATATATGGATGAGCGATGGCTGACCGGCATAGGCAAGATGCAGTAGATGGTATGGAGTACAGTATATACACATATATATATATATATATATNCATTATATACAAAATTGTTTAAAGTGGCTAGTGATACATTTGTTACATCCAATTCCTATGTTTAAAGTGGCTAGAGATTTAAGTCAGTATGTTGGCAGCAGCCACTCAATGTTAGTGATGGCTGTTTAACAGTCTGATGGCCTTGAGGTAGAAGCTGTTTTTCAGTCTCTCGGTCCCAGCTTTGATGCACCTGTACTGACCTCGCCTTCTGGATGATAGCGGGGTGAACAGGCAGTGGCTCGGGTGGTTGTTGTCCTTGATGATCTTTTTGGCCTTTCTGTGACATCGGGTGGTGTAGGTGTCCTGGAGGGCAGGTAGTTTACCCCCGGTGATGCGCTGTGCAGTCCTCACTACCCTCTGGAGAGCCTTACGGTTGTGGGCGGAGCAGTTGCCGTACCAGGCGGTGATACAGCCCGACAGGATGCTCTCGATTGTGCATCTGTAAAAGTTTGTGAGTGATTTTGGTGACAAGCCGAATTTCTTCAGCCTCCTGAGGTTGAAGAGGCGCTGTTGCGCCTTCTTCACCACGCTGTCTGTGTGGGTGGACCAATTCAGTTTGTCCGTGATGTGTACGCCGAGGAACTTAAAACTTTCCACCTTCTCCACTACTGTCCCCTCGATGTGGATAGGGGGGTGCTCCCTCTCCTGTTTCCTGAAGTCCACAATCATCTCCTTTGTTTTGCTGACATTGAGTGAGAGGTTAGAATAATGTCTGTGAGTATAACAGAACTGATTTGGCAGGCGAAAACCTGAGGAAAATCCATCTGGAAAATGTGAATCTGTCATGTCACACTTTTTCAATTGGCATGCTATTCAAAGCAGGGTAATTTAGCTCCCAGATTGCAGTTCCTATGGCCTCCACTAGATGTTAACAGTCGTTAGAAAAGGTTTCAGGCTTTTATCTTGAATAACCAAGAAGTAAGAGCTATTCCTTCTGGGGTCTCGTGAAGTGTACTGAAATGGTTTACGCACATGACAGTGAGCGCGCTCTTAGCTATTTTTCTTTTCTATTCAACAGGCTATATTCCGTCTGAAATATTATCGTTTATATTCATATTAGGGTATCTGAGTATTGACTAGAAATGCTGTTTGACTTGTTTCGACAAACTTTACCTTGTACTTTTGGGATATTGTTTGTCTGCATGGATGAACGCCTTTGAGCAGGTGGATTACTGAACAAAACGCACCAACCAAACGGAGCTTTATGGATATAAAGAGGGACTTTATCGAACAAAAGGACCATTTATTGTGTAGCTGGGACCCTTGGGATTGCCATCAGATGAAGATCTTCAATGGTAAGCAATTTATTTTATCGCTATTTTTTAGTTTTGTGACACCTCTGCTGGTTATGTTATTATGCTAATAATGTGTGTGCGGGGCGCTGTCCTCAGACAGACAATCAAATGTTCTGCTTTCGCCGTAAAGCCTTTTTGAAATCTGACAACGCTGTTAGATTAACAAGATTCTAAGGTTTTGAATGGTGTGCAACACTTGTATTTTCATGAATGTTTAAAATGACTATTTTTGTAATTTGAATTTGGCGCTCTGCATTTCACCGGATGTTGTCAAAATCGTATCCCTAACAGGTTAAGGACAACAAAGCCCAGGTATTGGAGTGGCCATCACAAAGCCCTGACCTCAACCGCATAGAAAATGTGTGGGCAGAACTGAAATAGCGTGTGCGAGCAAGGAGGCCTACAAACCTGACTCAGTTACATCAGCTCTGTCAGGAGGAATGGGCCAAAATTCACCCAACTTATTGTGGAAAGCTTGATGAAGGCTAAATAAAACATTTGACCCAAGTTAAACAATTTAAAGACAACGCTACCAAATACTAATTGAGTGTATGTAAACTTCTGACCTACTGGGAATGTGATGAAAGAAATAAAAGCTGAAATAATTCTCTGCCATTTCACAATCTTAAAATAAAGTGGTGATCCTAACTGACCTAAGACAGGGAATTTTTACTAGGATTAAATGTCAGGAAACAAGGATTAAATGCCAGGAAAAGCTGAGTTTAAATGTATTTGGCTAAGGTGTATGTAAACTTCCGACTTCAACTGTAGATTCAATGGTTGTAAAAATGGGGAGAGGTCTGTCTGTAATAAAGAGATGCTCTGCCTTTTTGACACCACACTCCACAAAACAAGTTCTGCGGGCTCTAATTTTGTCTTATCTTGATTATTGTCCAGTCATATGGTCAAGTGTTGCAAAGAAAGACCTTGTCAAGCTGTAGCTCATTGTAATCAGAGAGCTAATATAAAGTCTCTCTTGGCTAAGAGTTGAGGAGAGACTGACTGCATCACTTCTTATTTTTATAATAAACAATCTGTTGAAAAACCCAAATTATTTCTATAGTAAACTTACAGTGCATTCGGAAAGTATTCAGACCCCTTAACCTTTTCCACATTTTGTTACAGCCTTATTCTAAAACAGATTTAACAGTTTGCTTCCCCTCAACAATCTACACACACCTGTATTTGGGGAGTTTCTCCCATTCTTCTCTGCAGATCCTCTCAAGCTCTTTCAGGTTGGATTGGGAGCGTCGCTGCACAGCTATTTTCAGGTCTCTCCAGAGATGTTCGATAGAGTTCAAGTCCGGGCTCTGGCTGGGCCACTCAAGGACATTCCGAGACTTGTCCCGTAGCCACTCTTGCGTTTGTCTTGGCTGTGTGCTTAGGGCCGTTGTCCTGTTTGAAGGGGAACCTTCACCCCCGTTTGAGGTCCTGAGCACTCTGGAGCAGGTTTTCATCTCTATGTTCTTTGCTCTGTTCATCTTTCCCTCGGTCCTGACTAGTCTCCCAGTCCCGGACGCTGAAAAACATCCCCCACAGCATTATGCTGTCACCACCATGCTTCACCGTAGGGATGGTGCCAGGTTCCTCCAGATATGACTCTTGGCATTCAGGCCAAACAGTTCAATCTTGGTTTCATCAGACCAGAGAATTTTGTTTCTCATGGTTTGATAGTCCTTTAGGTGCCTTTTGGCAAACTCCAAGCGGGCTGTCATGTGCCTTTTACTGAGGAGTGACTTCCGTCTCGCACTCTGCCATAAAGGCCTGATTGGTGGTGCTGCAGAGATGGTTGTCCTTGTAGAATGTTCTCCCATCTCCACAGAGGAACTCTGGAGTTCTGTAAGAGTGACCGTGTTCTTGGTCACATCCCTGACCAAGGCTTTTCTCCCCCAATTGCTCAGTTTGGCCGGGCGGCCAGCTCTAGGATGAGTCTTGGTGGTTCCAATTTCTTAAATTTAAGAATGATGGGAGGCCACTGTGCTCTTGGTGACCTTCAATGGTGCAAAGAAATGTTAGTACCTTTCCCCAGATCTGTGCCTGGACACAATCATGTCTCGGAGCTCTATGGACAATACCTCCGACCTCATGGCTTGGTCTTTGCTCTGACGTGCACTGTCAACTGTCTGACCTTATTTAGACAGGTGATTGCCTTTCCAAATCATGTCCAATCAATTGAATTTACTACAAGTGGACTCCAATCAAGTTGTATAAAAGGATGATCAATAGAAACAGGATGCACCTGAGCTCAATTTCGAGTCTCATAGCAAAGTGTGAATACTTATGTAGTTTTTAGTTTTTTATACATTTGCAAACATTTCTAAAAACCTGTTGTCACTTCATCATTATGGGGTATTGTGTGAATACATTTTAAAATAAGGCTGTAACGTACATGTGGAAAAAAGGAAGGGGTCTGAATACTTTCCGAATGCACTGTACACACAGATCTTTCCCCACCAGTCATGCTACCAGGGTTCTTTTCACAGGGCCCAAATTCAGAACAAATTCAAGAAAGCCTACAGTATTATATAGAGCCATTATTCAATGGAACTCTGTTGCTCATATGAACAGAAAACCTGGTTTCAAAAAAAGATAAAGCAACACCTCATGGCACAACGCCTCTCCCCTATTTGACCTCGGTAGTTTGTGTGTATGTATTGATATGTAGGCTGTGTGCCCTTTTTAAATGCTTGTAGTTCTGTTCTTGAGCTGTTCTTGTCTATTAATGTTCTGTATTATGTCATGTTTCATGTTTTGTCTGGACCCCAGGAAGAGTATCTGCTGCTTTCGCAACAGCTAATGGGGATCCTAATAAAATACCAAATACTAAAATACACACACACCTGCAATTAAACACAACCACAATCACGACAAGCAGGAACTGGCCCCGTTACATCCTACAGAGACAGCAGATTGGTGTGAGTGTCTCACACACACAGGATGTGTCTCTCTACAACGCGGGATAGATACAAACCTCAATGCACACAACACTCACACACAGGTGTCAGACTGGACGGCCTCACCTGATGTTGGCTTGTGGCCGAAGATGCCGTTGAAGAATGCTGGGATGCGAATACTGCCCCCAACATCTGAGCCAACCCCTATCACTGAACCACCGCCCCCCAAAATACTGCCCTCCCCTCCTGAGAGAGACAAACAGACAGATAAAGGTCATACCAGATGGTAATAACACTTGGAGTCATACTGACATACAACAATATATTGAAGGTTGACAGTAAATGTATCATTCTATTATCTACTCCTACTCGATTCCAAACATTCTGTTGCCATTCCATTTAATTGGATTCCATCCATTCTATTCCATTTGAGAATGACAGTGGTGTAACTAACCGGAGCTTCCCCCTGGTATTCTCTCCAGGTCGTATGGGTTGTTGGTGATTCCATACAGGCGGTTATGGGACTCAAGCCACATGCAGAGCTCACTACAGTTAGTCACCCCTAGAGGAATGGCCCCTGCCCTCTTAAGCAGAGCCACCGGGGGCGCGTCCGTTGCTGAAATCACCCCTCTCCGTGACACCAGCCCTGTGGAGTTGGGCATACCTGGGGAGAAGAGAGAGAGAGGAAGGTGAATGGGGACAGTGAACAAGGCATTGGAACAAACAAGGCTTCTATTTCAACTGTAGTAGTCCAGTAGGTTTCCAATTTCAGAAGGCTTAGACCTTGAGAGTGAGGGAAACACAACTGATAGCAGTATTGAAACACAACTGATAGCAGTACTGCTGCAGGTCAGGGCAGTGACCCTAGTTACCAGAGTAGCAGGGTAAATATAAATAAAGTGACTCTATTCTAACCATCATTAGAAGAAGTAGCATTAGCAGCCTACCCTGGAGGGAGAAGGCCTCTTTGACAGTGAAAGGGACGCCCAGTAGAGGAAGCCGGTCCTCCAGAACATCCTCTCCTCCTGTCTCCTCCTCTATCAGCTTATCCACCTGGGCTGCCTCCTGCAGGGCCAAGGAAAACCTGAGAGAGATGGGTGGAGGGATAGAGTGAGGAGAGGGGGATGGAGAGAGAGAGAGAGAGAGGGGTGGTAGGAGGGATGGAAGGAGAATTGGAGGTAAGAGATAGATTGAGGATGGGAGTGAGGCTTGACTTGAAATGCACACTGAAAGTAGGTGTCCTCTATCTATCTATCTAACACACACACACACACACACACAGTCTCTCTCACCTGTCCTTGACCATGGCATTGATGAGAGGGTTAATCTCTTGGATGCGGTCTATGTAGGTCTGTACCACCTCCACACTGGTTACCTGAGAGAACAGGGGCAATTAAATCAATTACAGTCTGATTCATCAAGATATGCTCTGTGCCCCAAATGGCACCCTATTCCCTGTTAGTGCACTACCTTTGACCAGAAGTAGTGCATTACATTTGGGATACAAACATGATCAAGCCAAACAAGAAATGAGAAGCACAACCGTGAATATTTAGGATGAATACGTCTATTGTCGTATGCTGTAAACACTGTAAAGAAGTTATTTTGAGAGAGTACAATTGGCAGGATGTATAGTGACATTTTCCAGATGTTCAAAGCACTGTAACGTTACATAGCAGAGAGAGAATGAGAGTAGGGGAAAGAGTTCCTATTGTTTCTGTCTCTATCCCAAAATGGCAGACTTTTCCCTTTATAGTGCACTACTTTCAACCAGAACCATATGGGTCTTGGTCAAAAGTAGTGCACTATATAGGGCACCGAGTGCCATTTGGGATGTAACCTCCTCTGACTACAGTGACCTTTGTGCAGGTGAAGTAAAGTCCCCTCCGGTGGCTCTACCTGGCCCCCTGCCACTATTGTTTACGTTCTAGAAGTAAATCCCTCTCAACAATGAGCCCGGCTCAACCATCAAAAGCCACACAAACAGTGTCCCAACTGGCAACCTATTATGTAGTGTACTGCTTATGAACAGAGCCCTGTATGGAATAGGGAACCAAACTACAGTATATCCTCTGGGATGTGACAGGATGTGTTTGAAAACACAACCAAATTGAATGTATTTTATATGAAATGCTAATTCAATAGGCTACTTTATTCAAGTAGGCCCAGAGTAATACAAGTACGATTAGGTACTAAGTACAGTAAACTAAAATGTCAGTAAACTACTGTCGTGAGATATTACTAGCCTACATATCCCAGCATTCGTCAGTGCCACCGAGTCACCTTGCAGCATATTTCTCTTCCCTAAACATTCCAAGCTGCGACGCATAATAAAACAAGTAACTGGCTGTTCTTAATTTATCCCGGCCCTATCTATATGAATAAACGTTATGTCACGATCTACCGGGTCGCATTTAACTATCTAACAACACTTTAATAAAGTTCACCTGCCTCTCTCCGTCGAATCATGCGGGCGAGCCGCATCGCGGGGACCCTCAGCAGTGGGTTGGTGATTGGTGGGAGCCTCCTCGCCGACCTGTCGGCTCCCCGCCGCGGAGCGAGCAGCTGGAAGACGGCAAACAGCATCCCGACCGCTCCCCGCAGAATCGAGGCCAGGAACCGTTCGAACCGTGTCAGCGCCATTACTACCGATAGCCTATTTCGACATGAGATTTCGGGTGCCAGAAATGACCGTACTACTAAAAAAGATACACTGCTCAGTCTCGATCCACTTTCCCAGAATGCAACGGGGGGTGCTGTAATAAAATAACCTCTGCCTCTGCTAGCTGCAGGTGTTATGTCAGACTCTGTTTGTATTGAATTTCTCAGACAAGCTGTCTATGCAAAATGTTGTATTACATTAGGTTTCTTGTATGAAAGTTAGCCGGAATTTCCGTAGGTGACCCCATACACTCAGATATGTTAAATTACCTTTACGGGAAAAAGACTGCAGTCAGAGTGTAGTATAACAGTTACAGTGCAATTAGAGTGCAGTATAACTGCAGTTCAACTGCAATACAATGCAGTTATTCTGTAATTACTGCATCCAAAATACCACAGTCGACTGCAGTTACTGCACTTTTCAAAACTGCAATATTTTTGTTGTAAGGGCACAATCACAATTAATTATCTGCTGAAACTACACAGTGATACAATTGCATTACATTGTTGTTATACAGTATATTGTAGCAGCAAGCGCTGTTTGCAATGTCGTTTTTCCGTTTACCACCACTAGACAGCAGCAAACATCTCTAAACTGTCAGTCCAACGCTTCAGCTTCCTCTATTCAGACCCGCAGAGACACACACACATCCACAGAGACAGTACACGCACACACAAAACACGCACTCACGCACTATTTAGTATTTTAGAGTGGTTTTTAACACCCCCTTTCAGTGACGGCCTACCTGTAGGAAGGAATAGGCTGCTCAAAATACAGTTATTCATTTGTGGAAATGTCTAAAGAAGTTAAAAGAACACATGATACTATGCTTTGGTCTTGATCTTTACTGATGAGTGAGCTGCCTGTAATAGTTATCAAGCACCAATAGCAATCTCTCATTAGCCTGCACGTCTTGATTGATAGACAAACCATCCAATAGAGAGGCAGGAGGCGGGACCTCAATTCCTTTCCAGCCATTACAATGAGCTCGTCCTCCTATATCTCCTTCCACCAGCCTCCACTGACAGAAAACTAACCATACTGGTACAGAACAATGTGAATATGATGAGTCGTGGAATATCTGTGCAGCTTCGCTCCTTCAATGGTTTCCACTCACGTTGCTTTGGCTAACAATAAAGTTAGAAACCAATAAATGAACACCTGTCCAGTGAAAATTGTGTTTATATTCACCATTATGTTACTGATTCACTCCACCCCATCAATATTGTGTTTATATTCACTATTATGTTACTGATTCCCTCCACCCCATCAATATTGTGTTCATATTCACCATTATGTTACTGATTCCCTCCATCAATATTGTGTTTATATTCACCATTATGCTCCTGATTCTCCCCCATCAAAGATAAGTAATCTAAAACAAATGTTCCTTATTTCTTATTTGTTGACATTTAATCTAATGGTATTTTGTTATTTCTTAACATTTAATCTAATGGTATTTTATTATTTCTTCACATTTATTCTAATGGTATTTTGTTCTTTGTGGACATTTGTTAACATCATTCCTTCCATCGTAATGATCCTGTAAAAAAACTGTTTAACCTGTAATGATTACTGTTGTCCCCTTGACATAGTATGGTCATTTGTTGACATAATTTCTTAGTAAATTCTGATTGGTTATTATGTGTACTGGAACTGGTGTTGAAACCAGCATTAAGCATCATAATGACGTCTCCTGTCGGGCGCCTGCAACCTGACTTCGGATGTCAGTCGATTGGTGTTTCCTCTGACACGTAGGTGAGGTTGACTTCCGGGTTAAGAGAGAGAGTTTAGTGGTCAAAAGTAAGCGGCTAGGCGGGTCATGGCGGGTCAGGAAGTACCCGTGTTAAGGACTATTCAATGCTGGTCTGACCAATCGGAATCCATGCTTCAAGACTGTTTTGATCACATGTACTGGGATATGTTCCGTGTAGCTTCCGAGAATAATAACAACGTAAACACTGATTCGGGGAATGAGTTTAAAAGGAAGTGAATAGGAGATGGCCATCAGACTGTTAAATAGCCATCACTAGCTTAGAGGCTGCTGCCTACATACACAGACTTGAAATCATTGGCCACTTTAATGAATGGAACACTAGTCACTTTAATAATGTCACTTTAATAATGTTTACATATCTTGCATTACTCATCTCATTGGTATTTACTGCGTTCGATACTTATCTACTGTATCTTAGTCTATGTCGCTCTGACATTGCTTGACCAAATATTTATCTATTGTTAATTCCATTCCTTTACTTTAGATTTGTGTGTATTGGGTATATGTTGTGAAATTGTTAGATATTAGTTTGATATTGCTGCGCTGTCGGAGCTAGAAGCACAAGCATCCCACAATAACATCTGCTAAACATGTGTATGTGACCAATAGAATTTGATTTGATTTTAACTTCGCCTCTCCTGAGCCCATTGAGGAGTTGCAGTGCTAAAACAAGGTTGTAACTAAGCAACTGGGGAGAAAAAAAACTAATCATTGAACATAGTTTTACAGAGAAGTAACTTAGTCATGACTTTGAAATAAACTTGAGGCCAAATAGTAACAAGTAGGCTGTCTAACCTGAGAGATAACAGGAAACTGTGGCTGTCAGAGTGAGGTGGGAGGGAGAACAGTAGCAGAGTTAATGGTTTCCTGTATCTGTGAGGTCACAGCTCAGCACTCCACAGTCTATCAACAACAACGAGGAGAGAGCGGTCTCGTTCCAGGCCAACTATATTGTAGTCAGGCTGCACACAACAACAAATTGGCATTAGATTGCTATATCATGTGATGTGGTTAACTTATATGTTAAACACCTATCCAGGAGTTGTGAGATCTGGAAGGTGACTTCAATATAGTCAGCCTGGAACGTGGCCAACCTCATGATTGGGTTTGGATGTGAGATGGGGAGGGACTTGGTTATGAAGGAAGCTTCAGCAGCCATCTTTTTGACTATCAAAGACAACAGAGACCAAAGGTTGGCACTAGATAGATAACTGGCATGATAACCTACTCACTACTATAAAACACAATATATTTAAGAAATCAAAATGATAATGAATATCTATTACAGTACTGATGACACCTCCATAGTTACATCTGGGTAACTGAATGACATTTATCTTTGTCAGGTTGTGGTTTACATTAAACTCCCCCTGATGACTGTCTGTCTCACACCTTCAAGTGGGCTCAAACTTTTGTGTGGGTTCTGAGGGGGAAAATATCTGAAAAGATACCTGTTTTTGGAGGAAAGAGATAAACAGTAGTCAGTAGTCACCCTGATGCTTGACTGATGACTGGTATCATTTCACATTTGACTAAATGTGAAATATTTTATAAAATATTACATTTTATTAGGACCCTTTACACTCTTAAGACACTTATTAAGAACCTTTACACTCGTAAAGACTAAATGTAAATGTTTCAAACAGAAGATGCATAACCATGGTAGCACTTAAAGGGGGACAGTTTGGAGATCATGGTTAGACTAAAGGTGAGGACACAACAGGTCACCTGACACAAGACTGAATCCAAACATTACACCGTTGATTATATGTGCATTTTACATTTACATTACAACCAGAACTGAACTGCCTAAAAATGATTGCCTGGCAATCCAGGTATGTGAATGCAACATCCAAAATGTACAAGTCATTCAACGAGACCACTTTATCCAAAAGATGAGCTACAACACAACATTCAAGTACCACTCCCAGCACTTCTTCTGACCAATGCCTTACAAATCCTTAACAAGAAAATACGTGTTTCCGAACATTCAGAGGAACCAAAGAGGCTTTCTACGGTGTCCGAAATACTGAAATGCAATTCGGACAGTTCACCTTGAGCTCTTTAGACAAGCAAATTGCTGCTAAATACTTTGGAAATCAGTCCTGTTTTGAGATCACCATCTACATTGGTGACCC
>QNTS01003546.1:33676-62508 GCA_003317085.1 Hucho hucho | reverse complement strand
TATTTTGGTTTCATCTGACCATATGACATTCTCCCAATCCTCATCTGGATCATCCAAATGCTCTCTAGCAAACTTCAGACGGGCCTGAACATGTACTGGCTTAAGCAGGGGGACACGTCTGTCACTGCAGGATTTGAGTCCCTGGCGGCGTAGTGTGTTACTGATGGTAGGCTTTGTTACTTTGGTCCCAGCTCTCTGCAGGTCATTCACTAGGTCCCCCCGTGTGGTTCTGGGATTTTTGCTCACCGTTCTTGTGATCATTTTGACCCCACGGGGTGAGATCTTGCGTGGAGCCCCAGATCGAGGAAGATTATCAGTGGTCTTGTATGTCTTCCATTTCCTAATAATTGCTCCCACAGTTGATTTCTTCAAACCAAGCTGCTTACCTATTGCAGATTCAGTCTTCCCAACCTGGTGCAGGTCTACAATTTTGTTTCTGGTGTCCTTTGACAGCTCTTTGGTCTTGGCCATAGTGGAGTTTGGAGTGTGACTGTTTGAGGTTGTGGACAGCTGTCTTTTATACTGATAACAAGTTCAAACAGGTGCCATTAATACAGGTAACGAGTGGAGGACAGAGGAGCCTCTTAAAGAAGAAGTTACAGGTCTGTGAGAGCCAGAAATCTTGCTTGTTTGTATGTGACCAAATACTTATTTTCCACCATAATTTGCAAATAAATTCATTAAAAATCCTACAATGTGATTTTCTGTGTACCTATGATGAAAATTACAGGCCTCTCTCATCTTTTTAAGTGAGAGAACTTGCACAATTGGTGGCTGACTAAATACTTTTTTTCCCCACTGTAGGTTGTTGTAGCTAATGTTGTTATTTCTCTATAGAATTTATATCAGTAGTACTAATTAAATACTGTTGTAGCTAATGTAGCTACGCTTAAATTTTTTTTTTTTGCAAAACATTATACATCCATTGTTAAGATGGAATGGAATGTTTGTATCCTGTATATTTGACTGTGATAGGTGGTTGTCTCACCTAGCTTCAGTGCCTTCGGAAGGTATTCACATGCTTTTACTTTTTCCACATTTATTTGCGTTGCAAAGTGGGATTTTTTAAAATTTAATTGTAATTTTTTTGTAAAAGGTTGACACAAAATATTATGTAATATTGCAAAGAAGAATACATGTCCATTTTGCCCATCTCAATCTTTTCTTTTTATTGGCCAGTCTGAGATATGGCTTTTTCTTTGCAACTCTGCCTAGAAGACCAGCGTCCCGGGGTCGCCTCTTCACTGTTGACGTTGAGACTGGTGTTTTGCGGGTACTATTTAATGAAGTTGCCAGTTGAGGACACTAATGTATTTGTCCCTTTGCTCAGTCTTGCACCGGGGCCTCCCACCCCTCTTTCTATTCTGGTTAGAGCCAATTTGCTCTGTTCTGTGTAGTACACAGTAACATATTTATTTTAAAACATGAATAATATCAAAGCTATGTTGTATCATGTTGGGTATTGTTATGCTGATTGGTATGGTATCCTATACATATTGTTTTACTACAGGTGCTGTTGAAGTCATGGGGAGAGAAAACATCCTAACCTTTGCTGTGCTGTGTGTCTTCCATGATTGGACTCTGGGTGTGGACTCCAAGATGGTAAGATGATCTTTCTATCCGTAACACAAAGGATCTTTCATAATTGGTCACTATCCAGCATCAACTTCTGTTTGTTCTATAGAACTATACGATTTTGAGATGAGAACCTTGTAATTATGAAAGGTTATTACCAACATTTAGTTATGCTACTATTAATCTGAGAACTAGATCGCTACAATTAAACATTTTCAAATATAAAACTTTCCCTCTGTTTTTACACTGTTTGCATGTTTTTTTCTATCTATTCTCTGAAGGTTAATCTCCATCAGCCTGGTCTCAATTCCCCCATAACCTTAGACATGGTCCCTAACTCTATTGACGACATGTATAATGGCTGCACTGAACAAATGTACAACAAAGTGCAGGAGAAATATCTTCCAAAAGAAACCAAAACAGAAGGGATCTTCAATCAAGCCTGGATGAACGCAGAAGGATGTGTAAAAAATGTGAAGGAACGATTCAAAAAGGACAATTCAGAGGTCAATCTTAAAGACAAACTTAGTGGAGAGCATATCCAGGCTATCTGTGCTTACACAGATAACTATGTTAACTATGAGATATTTAGGGAGTTCAACCAGGCAGTCCGGACCAATAGGACAGACTACGGGTCCTCCTTCCAGTTCCACTCTCTGCATTTCCTGCTGACTGATGCTCTCCGCCTCCTGAAAGAAAACCAAAATGGCTGTCACATCACATATCGAAGAACCAGCATGGTGTTTGGAGGTGAAGTTAACCAAATAATCAGATTTGGCTTCTTTGCCTCCAGCTCTCTTGACAAGGGAATTACTCCAAAATATGGAAATGACTCCTGCTTTGAGATAAAGACATGTGCAGGAGCTTATCTCAAGTCTTACCCAGTGTTGGGAGAACAGGAGAAGGAGGTATTGATTCCACCTTTTGAGATGTTCAAAATTACCAAAAAGGAAAAAAGCCAGAATGTTCTTAGCTGTGAATCTCTCTACAAACTGGAGAGTGTAGGGCTCCAGAGCAATCTGAATTGTAAAGCTGTATTGGAAAAGTGAAGCTCTCTCTCATTCCGAGTGACATGAAACAGGCTGCTTGTGCTTGCTTTGTTAGGTTCTAGGTTTATTACATTTAGTATAATCTTTTATAATCATTGTCCCTCACCTTTGTTAGAGTTTTTTCAGGGGGGTTTTGTGGCTGTTGTTGTGTTTATTTCTACATCTGCCTGACTTGTTCTGTCTGATGAAGGTCTATGACCGAAACAGACACAAATATCTTACCCCCACAAAAATGCTAACCTCCACTGTTATTGTGATGGTGAGTTAACATTTCTTGGGGTATGGTATTTATGCATCTATAACGTTCTCACTCGTCATTATTCACGATTCATTCAGGATTATCCACAATCATGTTAGCATCCACATTAATGTAGAAGTGTTTAGAAACATATTATTTTCTCATTTACAATAAAAGTGACTCTAAAATGACACAATTCCTTATTTACTGTTTATTTCTATTGGGCACTGTCACGCCTGCTCCTGCTCCCCCTTTTTGGCACTCGAGGTGCCAGGCTGCTCATCGTTACGCACACCTGTCATCATCGCATCATCGTTACGCACACCAGCGCTTAATCTCTGAACAGTTTACCCAATATGGATAAAATTACCCTAAAATGAAAGCTGTCAGTCTGCACTCTGACCCCATAGTCATTGTATCATCTCAAATGCAAAGTGCTGGAGTAGAGAGTCAAAACAACAAACATGGGTCACTGTCCCATTACTTTTGGAGCTCACTGTACATTTCCAATGTCTGTTAGTTATATTGTAATGAGTTAATGGTTCACTGTTAATGTTACATTCTGACTACATATGTTGCATTCTGACACAGCTACTAAGATGTTACAGTCACTAGACTTGTAGTACCCTGTGTAACAGACTCAATAAGGGATGCTTGCAGCTTTGCCAAATTTAATAAAGAAAAGCATTCAGCATTATTAAATTCTCATGTCGTTTTTAACTTTCACTGAAGCATTGGATAGAAAACACTTTGAAGTTTGTAGAAATGTTAGAATAATGTATGAGACTATAACACAATTGATATGGTAGGCAAAAATCCAAAGAAAAAACTACCTGAATTTTATTTTTTTGAGGTCCCAGGCTCTTATAATGGAAAGCTATGGGTCCTATGTAATTCCAGCTCCCAGATTGCAATTTCTATGCCTTACACGAGATCTCAACAGTCTTTGTTCATTGTTTAAGGCCTGTTTCTTCCAAAACAAGATAGAATTTGGAGTTTTGGAAGACATAGTCCCGGTGGAAAATCAGTCTGTCGGCGCGCGACGAAAAGGACACGCACTTACTAATTTTACTTTTCTATTGAACATACTACTTTCCGTATGAAATATTATAGTTTATTACACTTTAGGGTACCTGAGGATTAAATAGAAATGCAGTTTGACTTGTTTGAACAAAGTTTAGCGGTAGATTTTTTGATTCCTATGTCTGCATGTTGAACGAGTGTACTACTGAAATCGATGACGCTAACTAAACTGAATTTTTCTGATACAAAGAAGGATTTAATCTAACAAAATTACCATTTATGTTGTAGCTGGGACGATTTTCAAAAGTAAGTGATTTATTTAATCGCTATTTGTGATTTTATGAAGCCTGTGCTGGTTGAAAGATATGTTGATGTGGGGTGCCGTCCCCAGACAGTCGCATGGTATGCTTTCGCTGTAAAGCCTATTGTAAATCGGACAATATACTGTAGTTAGATTCACAAGAATCTAAGCTTTTAACCGATATAAGATACTTGTATGTTCACAAATGATTTATATTTCGATTATTTTGTTTGAATTGAGCGGCCTCCAATTTCACTGGATGTTGTCGACACCTAGCCTTAAGTTAAACAAGTTTTGTTTAGCTAATAAAATGAAAACATAACTTCAAACTACTTTTGGGTACCTTGTTAATTAACCTCTGAAGAATTACCCCCTTTTTTTACTGTAACTATATGTACTGTAGCATTTACTGTAACAATATGTACTGTAGAATTTACTGAACTTTATTTACTGTAGCATTTACTGTAACTATATTTACTGCAGTATTTGCTGTTACTATATTTACTGTAGCATTTACTGTAACTATGCCTACATAGGAAAACGTATTCACAAATGTGGTGTAATTTAGAGTTAATTATATTTTTATCATATATTTTGAGCACTTGCCTTGTAGCATCAATAAAGCATCACTGAGCACAATTAAATCAGTTTAACATTACAACATTAAATCCATGTCTAATCGTTGCTACGTTTCAGAAATGGCACAGAAAACGTGTAATCTGCTTGACACATTAAAGTTATATAACTTACAGATCACGAAGTCAGCTAATTTCCACTCCATTCATATGCAAATTAGTTTGATTCATACACTGGCTTGTCTGGATGTCATGTTTCTATTTTAATCTGCGCTTCCCATATCTACACTGAAATAATATAATTTCAGTAGTCCTCTATTATGATTTTTTTTCTATCTCGCTTAACTCATATATGTATCTATTGTAGGTCCTAGGATACAACAATGAATAATGTGGAACAAATAAATACCATCAAAGGACACCTTCCAATTTACAGCAATGAACACCTTGTGAAACAGCTGTGAAAACCAATCTGGCAATATTTTAGATTTTAATACATAAACGTTGATCGTTTTTGGTACAGTTAATGTGTCCTTAATTTATTTTCTCCGATTTTCTGTACATTCTCATGGCAATCATAGACTAAAATACTGAATTCTGGTGTGTGGAATTCTGCCTGTCACTTGTTCTCAACAGGCAGCCAGTCTCAGTCCAGGCACTGCTGCTCTCTTTGTGTTTGCAGTGCTAGTGTTTTTAGTTAATCTGTGTATCTCACATAATATGTGTCCAGTATGATAGAGCATGTCACGACTTCTGCCGATAACTTCCACCACATCAGGTGGGGTTTCAGTGATCAGGAAAGTACGTTATACAGTTGAAGTCGGAAGTTTACATACACTTAGGTTGGAGTCATTAAAACAAATTTTTCAACCACTCCACACATTTCTTGTTAACGTTACCATGACAACATACTGTAACACATACAGCAAACCCACACCGGCCCATCGCAGGCTAACCCAGCACGGGATAGCCCACACCAAGCCCACACCAGCCCAACACAGGCTAACCCAGCACGGGATAGCCCACACCAAGCCCACACCAGCCCAACACAGGCTAACCCAGCATGGGATAGCCCACACCAAACCCACACCGGCCCAACGCAGGCTAACCCAGCACGGGATAGCCCACAGCAAACCCACATCAGCCTGAAATGGGCCGGCCCACACCAAGCCCAACACGGACTAGCCCACACCAAGCCCTACACAGACTATCCCAAACCAAGCCCAACACGGACTAGCCCACACCAAGCCCAACACGGACTATCCCAAACCAAGCCCTACATAGACTAGCCCACACCAATCCCAACACGGACTAGCCCACACCAAGCCCTACATGGACTTGCCCACACCAGTCCTACATTGGGTTGATGTGGGCTAGCCCATGCTGGGCTTGGTGTGGGCTAGCCCCTGTTGGGCTTGGTGTGGGCCGGCCCATTTCAGGCTGATGTGGGTTTGCCGGGCAAACCCACATAGCAAATAGACGCTCCAAAATTATTTGTAATCCAACAATAACACAGACATTTTGCCAAGGCAGAGATGTGTGGTCAAGAGTGAGACGCGCGTGGACAGAACTTTACACGAATTCAGTTCAGGACTTGTGTTGGCCTAACGAATGACTATCACCGAATGTCATTCAGAACACTGTTTGGTGTTTTGTAACTGATGTCTCTTTGTATTTATCAACTGGCACTGTATAGATGCAGGAAATATTTTAGTAGAGTAGCCTAATTGGAATAGTAGGCTAATTGAAGTCTGGACACTGACTGTAGGCCTCACATGTAGCATATTATAATATTAACTGAAGTCTGGACACTGACTGTAGGCCTCTCATGTAGCCTTTTATAATAAACTGAAGTCTGGACACTGACTGTAGGCCTCACATGTAGCCTATTATAATATTAACTCAAGTCTGGACACTGACTGTTGGCCTCAAACTTAGCCTTTTAATATTAACTGAAGTCTGGACACTGAAGGTACAGTTGTGGCCAAAAGTTTGGAGAATGACACAGACATAATTTTCACAAAGTTTGCTGCTTCAGTTTCTTTAGATATTTTTGTCAGATGTTACTATGGAATACTGAAGTATAATTACAAGCATTTTATGAGTGTCAAAGGCTTTTATTGACAATTTACATGAAGTTGATGCAAAGAGTCAATATTTGCAGTGTTGACCCTTGTTTTTCAAGACCTCTGCAATCTGCCCTGGCATGCTGTAAATTAACTTCTGGGCCACATCCTGACTGATGACAGCCCATTCTTGCATAATCAATGCTTGGAGTTTGTCAGAATTTGTGGGGTTTTGTTTGTCCACCCGCCTCTTGAGGATTGACCACAAGTTCTCAATGGGATTAAGGTCTGGGGAGTTTCCTGGCCATGAACCCAAAATATTGATGTTTTGTTCCCCAAACCAATTAGTTATCACTTTTGCCTTATGGCAAGGTACTGCATCATGCTGGAAAATGCATTGTTCGTTACCAAACTGTTCCTGGATGGTTGGGAGAAGTTGCTCTCGGAGGATGTGTTGGTACCATTCTTTATTCATGGCTGTGAGTGAGCCCACTCCCTTGGCTGAGAAGCAACCCCACACATGAATGATCTCAGGATGCTTTACTGTTGGCATGTCACAGGACTGATGGTAGCGCTCACCTTTTCTTCTCCCAACAAGCTTTTTTCCGGATGCCCCAAACAATCGGAAAGGGGATTCACCAGAGAAAATGACTTTACCCCAGTCCTCAGCAGTCCAATCCTTGTACCTTTTGCAGAATATCAGTCTGTCCCTGATGTTTTTCCTGGAGAAAAGTAGCTTCTTTGCTGCCCTTCTTGAAACCAGGCCATCCTCCAAATATCTTCACCTCACTGTGCGTGCAGATGCACTCACACCTGCCTGCTGCCATTCCTGAGCAAGCTCAGTACTGGTGGTGCCCCGATCCCGCAGCTGAATCAATTTTAGCAGACAGTACTGGCGCTTGCTGGACTTTCTTGGGCGCCCTGAAGCCTTCTTCACAACAATTGAACTGCTCTCCTTGAAGATCTTGATGTTCCGATAAATGGTTGATTTAGTTGCAATCTTACTGGCAGCAATATCCTTGCCTGTGAAGCCCTTTTTGTGCAAAGCAATGATGACGGCACATGTTTCCTTGCAGGTAATGTTTCCTTGCACCCTCCTGTTTTAAGCTTCCAGTCTGTTATTCGAACTCAATAGGTATGACAGAGTGATCTCCAGCCTTGTCCTCGTCAACACTCACACCTGTGTTAACAAGAGAATCACTGACATGTCAGCTGGTCCTTTTGTGGCAGGGCTGAAATGCAGTGGACATTTTTGGGGGGGATTCAGTTCGTTTGCATGGCAAGAGGGACTTTGCAGTTAATTGCAATTCATCTGATCACTCAACATGACATTCTGGAGTATGTGCAAATTGCCATCATACAAACTGAGGCAGCAGACTTTGTGAAAAATGCTATTTGTGTCATTCTCTAAACTTTGGCCACGACTGTAGACCTCACATGTAGCCTATTATAATATTAACTAAAGTCTGGACACTGACTGTAGACCTCACATGTAGCCTTATAATATTAACTGAAGTCTGGACAATGACTGTAGGCCTCACATGTAGCCTATTATAATATTAACTGAAGTCTGGACACTGACTGTAGGCCTCACACGTAGCCTTTTAATATTAACTGAAGTCTGGACACTGACTGTAGGCCTCACATGTAGCCTATTATAATATTAACTGAAGTCTGGACACTGACTGTAGGCCTCACATGTAGCCTATTATAATATTAACTGAAGTCTGGACACTGACTGTAGGCCTCACATGTAGCCTATTATAATATTAACTGAAGTCTGGACACTGACTGTAGGCCTCACATGTAGCCTATTATAATATTAACTGAAGTCTGGACACTGACTGTAGGCCTCACACGTAGCCTTATAATATTAACTCCTGCAGAATAAAGTGTTCCTCACAGCAAAAAGTATAGACCAAATGTTGAGGACTGAAGAAATATTTATTTATTTTAGCCTCTTGAGAGAATGCAAATACATGCTTAGGGACCTGTTGTGTACACTAAGCGTGCAATTTCTTTCAGCAACATAACAGTTGACAGTATTTCATTTTCAACCACATAAAATATGTATCCATGATGAACTGATATACTATCGGAAAGCTTCATGTATCTAATTATAGACAAGTTGACTAACAAATAGCCTACCATGTTGGAAATAATGATATCTTAATGAGGCAAAAAAATATATAATTTTTTCGCACCACCTGTCGTTACGCTGTCCCTGAGTAAGGTGTGCAGTTAGCCTATGCATGAGCCTTTTGAAGTAATTGTTTGACAATAAGATGAAAACATGACTGGTTGTTGTGTATGCCACATTAATAGGTAGGCAAATTTATTTGAAAAGTTAAACGACAAATCTTTACTATTAGGCCCATAGAGATCCTATTAAACTAATAGGGATTCTAATTCTAGATATAGTTCTTTCATTAGGCCAATAAAATAAACAACTGTGGAGGTCGCCGAAAGAAATTAAATCACTAGTGAAAAAATTAGAGAAGGCACCGAGGCCCAGCATGAGAACTCAACACATTGTTTAGATAGATGGCCATATACACTCAGTGGCCAGTTTATTAGGTGGACCACCTTGTTCCTGAAAATTGTTCGCTCCTACAGACGTGAGTCAGGTGGCCATGGATTGCTATATAAAGCAGGCAGACAGGCATCAAGGCATTCAGTTACTGTTCGACTGAACATTAGAATCGTTAAAACAAGCCACCTAAACGACTTTGTGCGTGGTATGATCGTCAGTGCCAGGTGCTGTTTCCAGGCTGGTGGCGGTGGTGTAATGGTGTTGGGAATGTTTTCCTAGCACACGATAGGCCCTTTAAAACCAATTGATTGACATTTGAACGCCATAGCGTACCTGTAGCTATTCTGGAGGCAAAGGGGGGTCCGACCCGGTACTAGATAGGTGTACCTAATAAACTGTCCACTGAGTGTATATGCATCTCACAGAAGAGAGCCACACCTTCTCACAGAAGAAAGCCACATCTCCTCACAGAAGAGAGCCACACCTCACAGAAGAAAGCCACATCTTCTCACAGAAGAGAGCCACACCTTCTAACAGAAGAAAGCCACATCTTCTCACAGAAGAGAGCCACACCTTCTCACAGAAGAGAGCCACACCTTCTCACAGAAGAGAGCCACATCTTCTCACAGAAGAGAGCCACACCTTATCACAGAAGAAAGCCACATCTTCTCACAGAAGAGAGCCACATCTTCTCACAGAAGAGAGCCACACCTTCTCACAGAAGAGAGCCACACCTTCTCACAGAAGAGAGCCACATCTTCTCACAGAAGAGAGCCACATCTTCTCACAGAAGAGAGCCACACCTTCTCACAGAAGAGAGCCACATCTTCTCACAGAAGAGAGCCACATCTTCTGCGGACGAGATGTTCCCAAGGAATCCTGTGGTCACTGACACCAAGAGAGGTGTAACGACTGACAAAACTTGAATCGACTAAATTAATGTTACTGTGTGAATTACATGGTCATGTTTGGTTTGTTTCAGGAGCGGATAAAGAGCTGCATATTTGATATGTCTTATTGCATTGTATGTTATCTGGTAGATGTATTTTAAAGTGTCTGGATGTGAATTGTATGTTGGGTTGACTGGTTATCAGGCACGTCCCTGTTGTCTGGTCAGCACCTTCAAACTGAGTTGATTACATTTGAAACGGAACGCAGGGAAATGTTAACTCAGGTTGTGGGTGAGTTTTGCTTGAATTTAGTTAAAAGGGCAGTGAATTCAGTCATACTTTGAGAAGTTGTTAGCGAGCTCCTGTGTGTGTCAAACACATTGTTTTGTCTTTTACAGATTATTCCTTACTGAAGAAGCATGTAACCACGTAAAGTATTTGGTTAGTTATTTACTCTGTGTAGTCTATAATGTGTCATGTATTTAATGTACATTGGAATGGTTTGTGTTTCAGTTCTTTTCTGACTAATAAATCCTTTTAGTTGAATTGAGTAAATGCGTTCCCTGTTTTCCAGAGTAATAATGATTGACTATACATTGTTCATTTAGTAGGTCTATTGATAGATGTTATGTACACTATACATAGTACTAGCTTGGGTTCAACCTTGACATCCCTGTGCTGCTTTCTTCAATAAATTAATGCTAGTACATTGGTTGCCAGAATCAGCTATTTGTACAATAATAATTGCACAACGGTGCAAGTTAGACACATTTTCATTACGGTCATACTGAGAGGTGATGTAAGGCTCGCTACATTGACTAGATCCTCCAGAAACAAACAGGGCCTGCTGCATTTATTCACATAATAATGGAGTCAGATTGATGAACAGATGAACAGAGTTTATTATTATATTCAACATCCTGTTCATTCAGGAGGCTTACCATTCGCAGTGAGTTAAGCTACAGGAGTACATTTTCATGTTAAGAATCACACACACCTGATCACAAGTCTGTATTCTTTCATTAAGTGTCCAGTGTGATAAGTTGAAGTCAATTCATGTTTTCATCTTGGAGAACAACCCTGTCCTAAAGGCTGGCAAAACTTTCTCTGCCGCTGTTGCTTCATCTCTACTGAGAAAAAAACCTGGGAGGAGAGCAGACAGAACTGTGTGGAGATAGGAGCATAGCTGAGCGAGAGAGAGAGAGAGAGGGAGAGGGGGAAAGAGAGAAAGAGAGAGAGAGAGAGGGAGAGAGGGATGGAAAGAGAGAAAGAGAGAGTGTTCTGTCTCTCTCTATCTCATTCTCTCTCCCTCCCTCTCTCTCTCTCTCTCTTAGTGGCTATAAATTATTATGTTTATGGTTGTTTAGTGCTGAATGGTTAAGTGATACTGCCACCTAGTTGTTAAAGTGAGATATTAATTTACCATTAAGGTTAAATAGTGGTACTACAGACTTGCCTACGGGCTCTTTCTCAATCTGCCTTCCTCGAATCCTCCTCCTATCGTTCCTCCTCGCCTCATTCTCAAAACGCATTGGAGAATATGGTCAAAGGGGAGGGACCTTGGAATTTTTCCTCTAATAGGGTTGAGAAGGAGGAGAGGAGATTGGAGGGGAGGAGATTGGAAGAGAGGAATCTAGGAAAGACTAATTGAGATAGAACCTTAGTGTCAGAGAGAGACATAAAAGAGGAAGAACATTGAGAATGAGGAAGAGAGAAAAAATAAATAATTGTCAAATAATTGTTATGTTTAGATTTAGAGGTGAATATGTAGACATACTGTACTCTGGAAAATGAATCTTTATTAGTTTTATTAGAAACATCACATTTGATTTGACATGTAGGCTTATGGTTAAACTTTCTTTCAATTGTTTTTCATGATCAATTCTTAGCATAAATCTCTTTAATAAGAAGAAGAACAAATGCCCAGATTAAGTAATAAAGGAACAATGTATTCTGTGCTCTATCAGCTTCCTGATTGAATGTTATTGGATTGTTAACACACACACACAAGAACCAACACATGAAAAAAGCAAATATGTAGGTGACCAATGGCAACACCAAGCACAATGCACCAGTGGACCTGTCTGCTACATAACCACACACTCATCATGGTGTCTATCTGCTGTTGTGTCTCTTCCTGGAGGCTGCTGCGTCTCTTCCTGGAGGCTGCTGTCTGCTCAAACCACTGGTTAAGGTGTGAAGTCCTCCCTAAACCTATAACGCTGTACATTCTCAGACAATTCAAAACAACATGAGCACATTGTTGGAGCTTATTTCTTCCTATTCGGAAAAGAAGAGGCAGGCCTACCTGTTTGACAGACGCAACTATGCTATTCATAGATTTGTCGGTATACCAAACCCTCCAATACTGTCACCATTCCTTAAATACCTCTGTGTCTGTGAAGGAAGAACATTTCCTAACATTATTTTTCCATGTTGCCTTACGTTGTCTTTTTGTGCAACTAGTAAATGTTTTCACGTTTTTACATGATTTAGAATGTTTCAGGGGGAAAAGTTATTTTATTCCTTCAGTACCAATTGGTAGTTTTGGGTATCACTTTATTTGTGGCTTTATGTACCACCGGGGAGGAAATAATTAAGCATAACTTTATTGAACAATTAAACTTGTCATGTAATATTATAGTTTAATCAATGGCCCAATGTATAACTTCAGTTTGTCTAAACAAAAACAAATACATGACGAATACAGTATTCATGCTCAATGATTTTCTTTATTCATTTTGCCACAAGCTGCAGTAGGCATATGGTTTAAAGTATCCTATGGAGTCTGATACACAGGCTAGTACAAACATCTTAATAAACACAATTTCAGGTAGTCAGAATGAGGTTTGTATGTAATCCACAAATAAACCAATTAACTTATTATAATAGAAACTATGGTCACTGAACATTTTCTGGTATTTATTTTTGTAAGAAGCATAAGAATAAGAAGCCGAGCTGGTTGAATTACATCCTCTTTAGGGACAATGACTGAATATAAATGTTCTTAATTAATAATTGGCTTATTGAACATTTTGCAATTCAGGTTACTCTTGGGTATTTTGGTGCTCTGTAGTTTGTTCACAACATCACACCAAAGTGTTGGATCATCTTCTTTCTTGAGTACTTTAGTAACTTTGAACACTTCATAGGGTGGAATCAATACCTCCTCTTCATTTGTCCCCATTTTGGGGAAGGACTTCAGGTAAGCACCAAAACACGTCTTTATCTCAAAGCAGGACTTGTCTCCAAATTCAGAAATGTCCTTGTTGAGAGAGCTGGAGGCAAAGTAACCAAATCTAATAGTTTTGTTAACTTCACCGACAAACCTATTTTTGGTTCTTCTGTATGTGGTGTGACAAGGTTGTTGCTTTTTTTTCAGGAGGCGAATGGCATCAGTCAGGAGGAAATGCAGGGAGTGGAACTGGAAGGAGGTTGTATACTCTTTTCCACTGGTCTGGACTGCTCGGTTGAACTCTGAGTGTATTGCAGGATGACCTGCTGTGTAAGCACAGATAGCCTTAATATGATTATGTGAAAGTTTGTCTTTAGAATTGTACTTGGACTTGCTTTTTGCACAACTTTCTGCCCACTTCCAGGCATTTTTGAAGGGCTCTTTGTTTTCATGTACAAGATATTCCTTCTCCACCTTGTTGAACATTTGTTCAGTGCAGCCTTCATACATGTCATCAACAGAGTTAGAGACCATGTCTAAGGGTATGCTGGAAGTGAGACCAGGCTGATGGAGATGAACCTTCAGAGAATATGGAGGGAAAAAAACAGGCAAAAAGTGTAAAACAGAGGAACAGTGTTATATATGTTATTATATATATATTTTTTACTGTAACAATCTTGTTCTCAGATTAAAAGTAGCAAGTCTATATGCTGGGAGTACCATCTTGGAGTCCACATCTTACCATCTTGGAGTCCACACCCAGAGTCCAATCATGGAAGACACACAGCACAGCAAAGGTTAGGATGTTGTCTCTCCCCATGACTTCAACAGCACCTGTAGTAAAACAACATGTATAGGATACCATACCAATCAGCATAACAATACCCAACATGATACAACATAGATTTGATATTATTCACATTTTAAAAACTAATTGCAATAGCACCATATAGCAGCTGATAGTAAACATAAACATACTGGCAATCATTATATTCATTATAGAAATAGCTTTGATATTATTCACTTCTAAAAATGTATAGAAGTTTTTGGAATGCCACCATTTAATAAAGGCTTTATTGTGAAGTAAAACTACTGTCAATCAAGTCTCATTCAATAATTGTCTTGTTACTTTTTTCCAATTGACCGCAGAATGACAACAGATATAAGTAAACTCTATAGAGAAAGGAAGGAAACCGCTCAGGGATTTCACAATGAGGCCAATGGTGACTTTAGAACAGTTAAAGAGTTTAATGTCTGTGATCGTAGAAAACTGAGTTTGGATCAACATTGTACTCACACCACAACACTAACCTAATTGACAGATGGAAAAGAAGGAAGCCTGTACAGAATACAATGTTGCAAAACATGCAACCTGTTTTCAATAAGACACTAAAGTAAAACGGCAAAAAAAATTGCAAAGAAATTAATATATCTTGAATACAAAGCGTTATATAAGGGGGAAAATCCAACACATCAAATCACTGAGTACCACTTGTCATATTTTCAAGCATGGTGATGGCTGCATCATGTTATGGGTATAATTGTCATTTACAAGGACTACGGAGTTTTGGGGTGAATAAAGAGATAAATTCCCCTTTCGGCAGGAAAGTAATCTTAAACACAAGGCCAAATGTACATTGGAGTTGCTTAACAAGACGACATTGAATGTTCTTGAGTGGCCTAGTTACAGTTTTGACTAAATCTTCTTGAAAATCTATGGCAAGACTAGAAAATGACTGTCTAGCAATGATCAACAACCAACTTGATGGAGCTTTAAGAATTAAAAATAATAATAATTAGCAAATATTGTACAATACAGGTAGCCAAAATTCTTAACTTACCCAGAAAGAATCACAGCTGTAATTGCTGTCAAAATGGATTCTAACATGTATTGACTCAGGGGGTTGAATGCTTATCTCATCAAGATAAGTATTCAACCGGTATTAGCTTCACTGATTAACAACAAAAAAAGAAACAGAATGACCTTCACATTCCATGCTAGAAAATAAATTATTCAACACAAAAACAAATAATAATAATACATTAATGAAGAAAGTAATGAGGCAGCTAAGGTGACCTAATCAAGATATATTTGTGTTTTATTTTTCATTAAATTTTCACAAATGTAAAATAATTTCTTCCACTTTGACACCTCATAGTATTTTGTGTAAATCCTTGACAAAAAAATGACATTTAAATCCATTTCATTCCCACTTTGTAACACAACTAAATGTGGAAAAAGTAAAGGGGCATGAATACCTTCTGAAGGCACTGTACAGTAGCTAGGTGAGACAACCACATATTACAGTCAAATACAAAGGATAAAAACATTCCATTCCAGCTAAACAATGGATATATAGCGTTTTGCAAAAATAAAGAAATAATAGCTACATTAGCTACAACAATCTAGTAGTATTTAATTAGTACTACTGATATAAACTCTATAGAGAAATAACAACATTAGCTACGTACAACAACCTACTGTCATTTAGTTAGTACTACTGATATAAACTCTATAGAGAAATAATGAGTAGTACTACATCTCATACCACCACTGTTGTTGTAACTTCTTATCAGATTATAATGATCTGATAGTTCAACTTACCAGACTGGACTGGAGCACGATTGAGGTTGTTTTGTATTGATCAGCTTCAGGACTGTTTGCAGCTTTTCTGCAAAGGTCTACTTATACCTGGTCAGACATCTGACTAATACAAGCCCACACAACCACAAACATTGTTCCCACACAGAAGTACCAGATCCTATGGTCACACGGTCACAGGCTTTCAGGTTGTGTGAGTAACTGGTAATGACGTCACAGTTCCAACGATATCTCAGTGATACGTTTTAATAAAAAAAATAGTGGAAGAACCAACCCACTGGGCACACACTGGTTGAATCAATGTTGTTTCCACGTCATTTCAATTAAATTAGGTTGAACCAGCGTGGAATGGATGTTGACTTGACGTGTGTGCCCATTGGGAAGTATCCTAATGTGAATGGAATAGAAAATATTGTCTATTGAACAACTCATAGGGGGCAAATCAGCACCTCCTTTTCATGCGGCAGCTGAGAGAACCCCCCCAGTGGGGCACAAAGGGAGGTGGTGATCTCAAAACAGGAGCGAGTTCCAAGGTATTTAGAGGCGACTTGCTTGTCTAAAGAGCTGTCCAAATCGCATTGTAGTATTTCGGACACCATAGAAAACCTATGGTTCCTCGGAAGGTTTGGAAATGCTTCTTGTTCTTGTTCAGAATTCGTAAGGCATTGGCCAGAAGCTGCAGGGAGTGGTACTTAAATGTTGTGTCGTAGCTCTTATTTTGGGTATGAGTGGCTTCGTTGAATGACTTGTAAATGTTAGATGTTGCATTCACATACACCTGGATTGTCAGGAAATAGTTCTGGTTTGTAATGTAAATGTCAATGTAAAATGCACATAAAATCAACAGTGTAATGTTTGGATTTAATCTTGTCAGGTGACCTGTTGTGTCCTCACCTTTAGTCTAATCATTGTTCCATAGTCTCCCAGCTGTTCCTTTTTAAGTGCTACCACGGTTATGCATATATCTTCTGTAAGAAACATTTAAATGAAGCCATATCCATATAGATCAATTCCCACGAGTGTAAGTGGTTAATGGTATTAAATTGTATTTTTTTTATATTTCATAAAATATTTTACATTTGGTCAAATGTGGAATGATACCAGTCATCATTCAATCATCAGAGTGACTTCTGACTACTGTTCTCTTTCCCACTAACATGTATCTTTTTCTAGTATTTTTCCACTCAGAACCCACACTAAAGTTGGAGGCCCTCTTGAAGGTGTGACACAGTCATCATCAGGCTGAGTTTAATGCAAACCACAACCACAACACAAACAAGCTGACAAAGATAAATGTCATTCAGTTTCCCAGATGTAACTATGCAGGTGTCATCATTACTGTATAAGATATTCATGATAATTTCCATCTCTTAGAGCTATTGTGTTTTATAGTAGTGTCAAAGCAACAGTTAGTGTCAAAGTAACAGTCTAGTCAGTAGGTTATGACAGTTCATTAGATCAAGATATTTTGTTTTATGTTTGTGTCAAAGCAACAGTTTAGTCAGTAGGTTGCTATGACTGTCCACTGCCACTCTATGGCCTCTGTGGTCTCTGCTAGTCAACATGATGGTTGCTGAAAGCTTCTTGATAACTGAGTCACTCCTATCTCTCACAATATTAACATAATAAAGAGCATTAGCCTGTAGCTGATGCTCTGCTGAAGGCAAAAAAGCTGCTTCTCAGGTTTGATTTTGCACCATTTTGCAACTTGCAGTTCAAGTCACTCTAAACTCCAGTGCTCACTAATGTGTAGACAACTTCACGTCAGTCTTTACGTACCAAGTACCAAGCAGTATCAAGTATCCTAATTTGAATAGAATAGGACATAATAGAATAGAATAAAATATAATTTTTTTATTGTCCATAAAAATATTTTATGAAATATATCACATTTGGTAAACATGGAATGATAAAAATAACTATGTTTATGGATGTGTAGCTAGCTACAGTATGTAGTTGATCTGTGTATGGACCCTAAAACCTTTGGTATGAATAATAGTTCAGAACCTATCTATGAAGCTATCATAGAGTATACAACCTTCCAGTTCCACTTCAAGTCTGAATGGCATTAATGAAGCCTATGGATTGAGTAGAATATAATAACTTTACTATGTTCCAAGGATGCAAGTCCTATACACATGTACTGTAGTTATTACCACGCATGAGATCCCCACATCGTAGCCTTGAGACATTCTTTTTCAGTCATATCCAATAGCAGGTGTATCAAACTCCATTATTTGAATGATGCTGTGTCTGCATGAATGTATTACAATAATACAATAGTGTTTACCACTCCTGCTCCTGGGACATCAATGATTACACATTGTAACCATGAAATTGACTAGAAACATGATTTAAGTAAAGGCTGATTTCTAATTTATTTAGACAGAAATACACCTATGCTTATCTAACTCCCTTCCTCTGCATTAATCTGAGGATACAGGTTAGGTGTAGTATTCCAATGAGATACTTAATTTCAACCAGTGGAGAATGTGAAACGCTTTATTGTAATGTCATTATCCTTGGGCTGGTGGCGTCGTTACTATGCAACCACCAGCTGATCACTGCTGGATGCTGATACCACGTTTAGCTAGCTCGTGTAGGCTTGTTGCTGTGAGCTGGCACATGGACAAGCAATACTGCTTTAGTCAGACATGACATGAATTAGCACCATAGCTGGATCATTCATTTATTTTTGAACTACCCTAATTTGACCCTAATTTGACCATAATTTGGTGGTCTAAGACACTGCATCTCAGTGCAAGACGTGTCACTGCAGTACCTGGTTATAATTTGGCCCTAATATTAAAGGCCAGTGGATTTAAAAAAAAAAAATATTTAACCTTTATTTAACCAGGTAGGCAAGTTGAGAACAAGTTCTCATTTACAACTGCCACCTGCCAAGATAAAGCAAAGCAGTTCGACACATACAACAACACAGAGTTACACATGGAGTAAAACAAACATACAGTCAATAATACAGTAGCAATCTATATACAAAGAGTGCAAATGAGGTAGGATAAGGAAGTTAAGGCAATAAATAGGCCATGGTGGCAAAGTAATTACAATATAGCATTTAAACACTGGAATGGTAGATGTGCAAAGGTGCAAAGGAACAAGATACATAAATACATACGGTAGGGGATGAGGTAGTTGGTTGGGCTATTTACAGATGGGCTATAAACAGGTGCAGGGGTCTGTGAACTGCTCTGACAGCTGGTGCTTAAAGCTGGTGAGGGAGATAAGTGTCTCCAGTTTCAGAGATTTTTGTAGTTCGTTCCAGTCATTGGTAGCAGAGAACTGGAAGGAGAGTCGGCCAAAGGAGGAATTGGCTTTGGGTGTGACCAGTGAGATATACCTGCTAGAGCGCGTGCTACGGGTTGGTGCTGCTAAGAGAGCTGAGATAAGACGGGGCTTTACCGAGCAGGGACTTGTAGATGACCTGGAGCCAGTGGGTATGGCGACGAGTGTAAAGCGAGGGCCAGCCAACGAGAGCGTACAGTGGTGGGTGGTATATGGGGCTTTGATAACAAAACAGATGGCACTCTGATAGACTGCATCCAATTTGTTGAGTAGAGTATTGGAGGCTATTTTGTAAATGACATCAGCGAAGTCGAGGATCGGTAGGATGGTCAGTTTTACGAGGGTATGTTTGGCAGCATGAGTGAAGGATACTTTGTTGAGAAATAGGAAGCCAATTCTAGATTTATTTTTAGATTGGATATGTTTGATGTGACTCTGGAAGGAGAGTTTACAGTCTAACCAGACACCTAGATATTTGTAGTTGTCCACATAATCTAAGACAGAATCGTCCAGAGTAGTGATGCTGGACGGGGGGACAGGTGCGGGCAGCGATCGGTTAAAGAGCATGCATTTAGTTTTACTTGCGTTTAAGAGCAGTTGTAGGCCACGGAAGGAGAGTTGTATGGCATTGAAGCTCGTCTGGAGGGTAGTTAACACAGTGTCCAAAGAGGGGCCAGAAGTATACAGAATGGTGTCGTCTGCGTAGAGGTGAATCAGAGACTCACCTGCAGCACGAGCGACATCATTGATGTATACAGAGAAGAGAGTCGGCCCAAGAATTGAACCCTGTGGCACACCCATAGAGACTGCCAGAGGCCCGGACAACAGGCCCTCTGATTTGACACACTGAACTCTATCGGAGAAGTAGTTGGGGAACCATGCGAGGCAATCATTTGAGAAACCAAGGCTGTCGAGTCTGCCGATAAGGATGTGGTGATTGACAGAGTCGAAAGCCTTGGCCAGATCAATGAAAATGGCTGCACAGTAATGTCTCCTATCGATGGCGGTTATGATATCATTTAGGACCTTGAGCGTGGCTGAGGCACCCATGACCAGCTCTGAAACCAGATTGCATAGCGGAGAAGGTATGGTGGGATTCGAAATGGTCGGTAATTTGTTTGTTAACTTGGCTTTCAAAGACCTTAGAAAGGCAGGGTAGGATAGATATAGGTCTGTAGCAGTTTGGGTCAAGAGAGTCACCCCCTTTGAAGAGGGGGATGACCGCAGCTGCTTTCCAGTCTTTGGGAATCTCAGACGATACGAAAGAGAGGTTGAACAGGCTAGTAATAAGGGTTTCAACAATTTCGGCAGATAATTTAAAAAAGAAAGGGTTCAGATTGTCTAGCCCGGCTGATTTGTAGGGGTCCAGATTTCGCAGCTCTTTCAGAACATCAGCTAACTAGATTTGGGAGAAGGAGAAATGGGGGAGGCTTTGGCGAGTTACTGAGGGCTGTTGACCGGGGTACGGGTAGCCAGGTGGAAAGCATGGCCAGCCATAGAAAAATGCTTATTGAAATTCTCAATTATTGTGGGTTTATCGTTGGTGACAGCGTTTCCTATCCTCAGTGCAGTGGGCAGCTGGGAGGAGGTGCTCTTATTCTCCATAGACTTGTCCCAGAACATTTTGGGGTTTGTGTTACAGGAGGCACATTTCTGCTTGAAAAAGCTAGCCTTGGCTTTCCTAACTGCCAGTGTATATTGGTTCCTGACTTCTCTGAAAAGTTGCATATCACGGGGGCTGTTCGATGCTAATGCAGAACGCCACAGGATATTTTTGTGCTGGTCCAGGGCAGTCAGGTCTGGAGAGAACCAAGGGCTATATCTGTTCCTGGTTCTAAATTTCTTGAATGAGGCATGCTTGTGAGGAAGGCACTTTTAAAGAACAACCAGGCATCCTCTACTGACGGGATGAGGTCAATGTCATTCCAGGATACCCGGGCCAGGTCGATTAGAAAGGCCTGCTCGCTGAAGTGTTTTAGGGAGCGTTTGACAGTGATGAGGGGTGGTCGTTTGACTGCAAACCCATTATGGATGCAGGCAATGAGGCAGTGATCGCTGAGATCTTGGTTGAAAACAGCAGGGGTGTATTTGGAGTGCAAGTTAGTTAAGATGACCTCCATGAGGTTGTCCGTGTTTATGGCTTTGGGATTGTACCTAGTAGGTTCAATTATGATTTGTGTGAGGTTTAAGGCATCAAGCTTAGATTGTAGGATGGCCGGGGTGTTAAGCATATCCCAGTTTAGGTCACCTAGCAGCACGAACTCTGAAGATAGATGGGGGGCAATCAGTTCACATATGGTGTCCAGAGCACAGCTTGGGGCAGAGGGTGGTCTATAGCAAGCGGCAACAGTGAGAGACTTGTTTCTAGAAAGGCGGATTTTTTAAAGTAAAAGTTCAAATTGTTTGGGTACAGACCTGGATAGTAAGACAGAACTCTGCAGGCTCTCTCTGCAGTAGATAGCAACACCGCCCCCTTTGGCCGTTCTATCTTGTCTGAAAATGTTGTAGTTAGGGATGGAAATTTCAGCGTTATTGGTGGTCTTTCTAAGCCAGGATTCAGACATGGCTAGGACATCCGGGTTGGCGGAGTGTGTTAGAGCAGTGAATAAAACAAACTTGGGGAGGAGGCTTCTAATGTTAACATGCATGAAACCAAGGCTTTTACGTTTGCAGAAGTCATCAAATGATGGCTCCTGGGGAGCTAGGCACTGCAGGGCCTGGATTAACATTTATATCACCAGAGGAACAGAGGAGGAGTAGGATAAGGGTACGGCTAAAGGCTATAATGACTGGTCGTCTAGGACGTCCTGAACAGAGAGTAAAAAGAACAGGTTTCAGGGGGCGATAAAATAGATTAAAGGCATAATGTACAGACAAAGGTATGGTAGGACGTAAATACAGTGGAAGTAAACCTAGGCATTGGGTGGTGATGAAAGAGATATTGTCTCTAGAAACATTTAAACCAGGTGATGTCATCGCATGTGTGGGAGGTGGAACTAAAGGGTTGGATAAGGCATATTGAGCAGGGCTAGAGGCTCTACAGTGAAATAAGACAATAAACACTAACCAGAATAGCAATGGACAAGGCATATTGACATTGTGGAGAGGCATGCTTAGCCGAGTGATCATAAGGGTTCAGTCAGTAGTGAGGCTGGTTGGGGACACGGCGATTCAGACAGCTAGCCGGGGAGAGCAAGCTAGCAAAGGCTAGCAGGCCGGCTAACAAAGACGGAGGAAGTCTATTTATAGCCTCCTCGTGTGTTTCCGTCGGTAGACCAGTCGTGATTTGTTAGTGGGGTTCCATGTGGTGAAGGGGACCAGGCCAATTGGCAAAAATAGGTAATAGTGGCCCAAGAAATCAGACCTGTTTAGCTAGCAGCCGATATGCTCTAGACAGCAAACGTTAGTAGGCCGCAGTTAGCTGATGGGCGTTCAGGTGACGTCGCGACGGAATACAGGTTGAATAACCCCCTCGGGCAGATAACGTCGGTAGTCCAGTCATGAAGGCCCGGGCTCCACACCGGCAGTAAAAACGGGTCCAGATAGGTGTTGTAGCCCAGGAGTGGCTGATGGGATTCTTCAGCCAGACGGGAGATGGGTCAAGTACATGTTAGCTTCAGGCTAATTGGTGCATTGCTCCGGGACCGACGTTAGCCAATAGGCACTCGGGTAGCAGCTAGCTAGCTGCAAGATCCAGGTGAAAAATGTTCAACTTGCGGTAGGAATCTGGGGATATGGAGAGAAAAAATAAATAAATAGGTCCAGTCCGGTAAGCTCTGGTTTGAGTCGCGTTATACAAACGGCGAGAGCTTGTCCGAGCTAAAGGTTAGCTGTTGCCCGTTAGCAATGGTAAGCTAAATACTAACGCTAGCTAGCATTTGTTGGGCCACTCAGGATTCGAAAAAAATTAACAACAAAAAACACAGATCCGCACCACATTGGGTGAGGCAGGTTGCAGGAGAGTGTTGTGAAGTTGAATTTTATAAAGCATGTATAAAAAGATATGTGAAGAAAATATATAAAAAGATTATAAAAACACTATTTACACGGGACAGGACAGGACAAGATAAAAATACACGTCCGACTGCTACGCCATATTGGAGATAACATCCAAAATGGATAGACTATACAGAAAAGGTGTTACCAAATGAAATCATACAGAGATTACAATGTTTACTGTATTTTTTTGTACTTTTCACAATGGTTTTGCACCACACTATATCTGTTATCACCACTGTTGTTGTAACATCTTATCAGACTATAATGATCTGATAGTTGATCTTACCAGACTGAAGTACGATAGATACGATAGTTTTGTATTGTTCAGCTTCAGGACTTGTGTTTTGCAGACTGTCTGATAAGAAACTAGTTGTAGCTGGTCAGATTTCTGACTTTACAAGCAGACATAACCACAAACCCTGTTCCCACACTGAAGCACCAAGATAATACGTGCACAAAGTCATGCAGATCTTCATGTCTTCACACGTACACATGCATGAGGATGTACACAGCTCTACTTTGGTTCACCACAGGGCCATTTGCAACTAAAAGTGATGCTGCTGAGAAGAGTTAACATTCCCCCTTTCTGTCTTCTCACGCTCCCCTCAACCCCAAGTCAAACGCCGCAATGAGTGGTCAGTCAGTTGTCATGGCCACCGTCTCTGAGGTTGTGTGACTGGTAATGACGTCACTGGATGAGTTCTACCTATAAGTTTTATTTTAAAAAATTGTAGCAGAACCAAGTATCATAATTTCCATAGAATAAAATATAAAATTGTAATTGTCAATTAAAATATTTCATCCAAAATATTACATTTGGTAAATGTGGAACAGTGGAGGCTGCTAAATGGAGAACGGCTCATAATAATGTCCGGAACAGAGCAAATGGAATGGCATCAAACACCTGGAAACCATGGAAACCATGTGTTTGATATATTTGAATCCATTCCCTTGATTCCGCTCCAGTCATTACCACAAGCCCGTTCTCCCCAACTAAGGTGCCATCAACCTCCTGTGATATGGAAGGACACCAGTCATCAGTCAGTCATCAGGGTGACTTCACTCATGACCTCTGACTGCTGTTTAGATCTTTCCTAGCCTGAGTCCCAGATCTGTTTGTACTGTCTTGCTAACTTGAGGTGTCATAAAAAAGATTCACCCCCCTCCGCAATGTAAAAAATATTTTCACATAACCTTCCCCTTGTACTGTCCAAAAATATGCAGACACTCCCCACTGTTAAAATGTACTCAGAAAAATGTATTACCACCATAAATAACAACTGTAGCAACCCTGTGTTTATAAACGTGGATATCAACTTTACCATAGTGGATGCCACGCAGGGTTTAAGGCCAGAACACCACAGACGAGCCAACTCTCTCTGCCTATTTTATTACACTATGATCAGAGCCGGCTTCAGATAATGATGAGCTAAGGGGATATCAGATTTTAGAATTATATAAGATACATGCAACACATTTTCCACCAACCAATGAGCAACATCAGAACTGCATACCGATTACTGACTTTGAGTGCTTATCATCATGGTTTGCGTTATATATAACCCTCCCTACTCAGTATTAAAGTCTTGGCTTGACAATCTCCCATGTCTTCAATTTTTTTGGTTTAATGGAATGGCCGTTGCGCAGTTTGGATGCTGGAATTATATTAGAGGGGAGTGGATGAGCGTGTGAAGGTAGCCTACAGGAGACTTTTAAAGTAGCCCAATCAGACTAAAACATTGTGACTAATTATGTTTATGCCACACATAAAAGGTGATACATTTTAAAAGTTAAATGACAAGTTTTTAGGCTATATTTAAGCTTTAGGTTCTAGGTTGAGAAATAGCCACTCGGATCGGAAAGCAGGCAGAAGGTATGTTGAGCTCTTCTGAATAACTGGGCCTGCTGGGAGCATAGCCCTATGTGGCCACACTATATAGAACGACTTGACAGAATGATGATCGGCAAGAGACAGCGCATCAGTATCAGCAGTAAAAATAGACTGGACAGACTGGCCTGCTGCTGTGCCTTTCTAGAATCTTTCGAGAGTAGACCCACAACTGATCCAAATGGAATGAATGAAATGAAACAATCAAATAACAGGGGTTATTATGACATTTTTACTGCAGTCTACAGCCTAGAGTAGAACAATAATGCAATTATTCATTGGTTTTTGGTGTTGTAGGCTAGTCTAGGTTGGATTATTGTATTGTCCCTAAGCAAGATCAATAAGGGAGCTGCATGTGTCTTCATTGTTCTTTCATGCACAATGATGCACCTGGGCTCTCCGGTGCCTATCAGCAATTCCTATTCATTGTTGTGGATTTATATTAAACATTGATGCAGCTTTGAATGCTTTTATGTGTGGTATGATTTCTAGTTAGCCTATTGCAGATCTGTACAAACATCCGTCTACCACTATTGTCACTATGAATGGTGGATAGAGGGCAGGATAGAGTTGACTGGTAGACTAAATTGACCTGTGGTATAGTAAGCGTGTGGAAAACCATAGTGCATAAGACAAGTACCAAACACCTTGATAGCAGATGTGCATGCAAGCTGATGAGGACATGTGGTTATATACAGTAGTGTTAGGTTCTAATTTTTCTGAGTAAATTACTCACAATTAACCAAGTTTAAATCTTCCCAAAGGGTTGTTACAGCTGTAATTCAGCTAAAAAACATTTCACACAAGCACTGATATTTAACCCTTTCTCCTAGGCTGAGTCTCCTCCTCCACGACTGAACATCCAATGCATCTCTGTTGCTAGACAGAACCTTAGTGATATTTGTTCTTCCTCACTTCATCTATCCTGACCTCTACCCCAAAGTGCTCACTCCTCCCCAACTCAAGGCTGTCATGGTTGTTGATACAAGACTGTGTCTCCTCTCCTCCCAGAGTATCCTTGATGGCTAACAATAACATATCCTGACAATATAAACGTTATACATTACCCTCTCTCCCTCAGTGACATTGTTAGTTTCCAAGTTTATCCCGAATACAACTGTAGAAATCATTAAATAGTAAAACCTGCCAAACGGTAAATGTAAATCAGGGATAGAACGTGCCCCTGTGCCCAGAAAACCCCGTACTACCCTCCCAAATGCAAAAGAAAAGTTTGACAACCCACCCCTATTTTAGACAATTTCTAACTGTCCCTTACAGGTATCTTTTGTGACCCCCCCCCCCCCCAGAAACCCCCTCTTGAAGGTGTGAGACAAACAGTCATCAGGTTGAGTTTGATGTAAACCACAACATAGAAAAAAACCTAACAAAGATAAGATAAATGTCATTTAGTTACCAATATGTAACTTTGCATGTGCCACTACTGTATAAGATAGTCATTATCATGTCCATCTTTTAGGTGAACATATTGTTTTATATTAGTGTCAAAGTGGATAGACAGTAGGTTGTATGATTGTTCACTGCCTCCCTGTGACTTCTGCTGTCTCTGTTAGTCAACACATGGCTGCTGAAAGGATTCTTGATAACTGAGCCCCGCCCCCTCTCTCCTCCCACTCCTGTCATAACATTGGCCACGTTCCAGGTTGACTACGTTGCAAACACTTGCCAGACATCCCAAATCTTGAATAGGGTTACGGTTAGTAGATAGTTAGTTGAAATGTTACGTAAGCCCTGTTTCCATTGACACTTTGAAGTCAACCCAGGTAGGGCTGGCCTTGGTCGGCTAGCTCGAATTGCGTTTTCACTGCCTACAGAAATGTGAAGTTAGGTCATGTTGCTAAGTAGCCAATATGTGACTGTGCAGCTGGTTTAGGTAATGTTGCTAGCTAGCAAGATGTTGAAAAATTGTATTCACCCTCACCATGTTGTAACTAACGTTGACCCATACTCCTGCCAGTGCCAGCCAGACTCAGAGCCATGTACAGTGGGGCAAAAAAGTATTTAGTCAGCCACCAATTGTGCAAGTTCTCTCACTTAAAAAGATGAGAGAGGCCTGTAATTTTCATCATAGGTACACTTCAACTATGACAGACAAAATGAGGAAAAAAAATCCAGAAAATCACATTGTAGGATTTTTAATGAATTTATTTGCAAATTTATGGTGGAAAATAAGTATTTGGTCACATACAAACAAGCAAGATTTCTGGCCCTCACAGACCTGTAACTTCTTCTTTAAGAGGCTCCTCTGTCCTCCACTCGTTACCTGTATTAATGGCACCTGTTTGAACTTGTTATCAGTATAAAAGACACCTGTCCACAACCTCAAACAGTCACACTCCAAACTCCACTATGGCCAAGACCAAAGAGCTGTCAAAGGACACCAGAAACAAAATTGTAGACCTGCACCAGGTTGGGAAGACTGAATCTGCAATAGGTAAGCAGCTTGGTTTGAAGAAATCAACTGTGGGAGCAATTATTAGGAAATGGAAGACATACAAGACCACTGATAATCTTCCTCGATCTGGGGCTCCACGCAAGATCTCACCCCGTGGGGTCAAAATGATCACAAGAACGGTGAGCAAAAATCCCAGAACCACACGGGGGGACCTAGTGAATGACCTGCAGAGAGCTGGGACCAAAGTAACAAAGCCTACCATCAGTAACACACTACGCCGCCAGGGACTCAAATCCTGCAGTGCCAGACGTGTCCCCCTGCTTAAGCCAGTACATGTTCAGGCCCGTCTGAAGTTTGCTAGAGAGCATTTGGATGATCCAGATGAGGATTGGGAGAATGTCATATGGTCAGATGAAACCAAAATAGAACTTTTTGGTAAAAACTCAACTCGTCGTGTTTGGAGGACAAAGAATGCTGAGTTGCATCCAAAGAACACCATACCTACTGTGAAGCATGGGGGTGGAAACATCATGCTTTGGGGCTGTTTTTCTGCAAAGGGACCAGGACGACTGATCCGTGTAAAGGAAAGAATGAATGGGGCCATGTATCGTGAGATTTTGAGTGAAAACCTCCTTCCATCAGCAAGGGCATTGAAGATGAAACGTGGCTGGGTCTTTCAGCATGACAATGATCCCAAACACACCGCCCGGGCAACGAAGGAGTGGCTTCGTAAGAAGCATTTCAAGGTCCTGGAGTGGCCTAGCCAGTCTCCAGATCTCAACCCCATAGAAAATCTTTGGAGGGAGTTGAAAGTCCGTGTTGCCCAGCGACAGCCCCAAAACATCACTGCTCTAGAGGAGATCTGCATGGAGGAATGGGCCAAAATACCAGCAACAGTGTGTGAAAACCTTGTGAAGACTTACAGAAAACGTTTGACCTCTGTCATTGCCAACAAAGGGTATATAACAAAGTATTGAGATAAACTTTTGTTATTGACCAAATACTTATTTTCCACCATAATTTGCAAATAAATAAATTAAAAATCCTACAATGTGATTTTCTGGATTTCTTTTTCTCATTTCGTCTGTCATAGTTGAAGTGTACCTATGATGAAAATTACAGGCCTCTCTCATCTTTTTAAGTTGGAGAACTTGCACAATTGGTGGCTGACTAAATACTTTTTTGCCCCACTGTATATATAT